>VWZL01004121.1:49429-168035 GCA_013396915.1 Stercorarius parasiticus
AAAAAAGACGTTGGAGAGAAAGCAAGGAGAAGCACAACGGGAGTTAACTTTTATTTTTTAGGGGAAGGAAATCAATAGCTTTAAACTGGCATTTAACATGGGTGGGGGAAAAAATTTCAGTTGTCCTTAAGGGTAGACTGTTGCCTAATGCTGCATTTCAGAAGACCTGTGCGATTAACTAACTTAACGTAAGGGTTCTTACTGCAAGGTACTCCGCACCAGTAAGTAAACTGACAAACTCTCCCTTGCCTCTCTCTATGGGGATCACAAGAGCCTGTCTCCCATAAGGTTAGCGTCAAGGCTAAGGATCTTTCTCCCAAATGGAGAGCTAGTTTGCAGGGGGGGTGGGGGGGTGTTGCTTTTTTTTTGTTTTTTTTTTCTTTTTCAGGGAAGGATGAGGGGAGAAATCACATTCAACTGTCTGCAGTTCTTTCCAAATTACTGAACAGGGAAAGTATCTAGGGAAAAAAAAAGAAAATTAGAAAATTGTATCATGTGAAAGAAAAAAGGGGGGGGAAAAAACCCAAAACTTTTTCAGACTACTGTATTACCAAACACACAAATATCTCTTAGAAATGCTTTGCTGTTATGTTGAAATCCAACTGCGAATTAAATTAGTTCAATAAAAAAAGAAGGATCTGGTGCATGGAGTGACTCGGCAAGTGAGACCTCAGGCTAGCTCACAGGGTGGAAGTAAGGGGGTAGTCCACATCCCAGATATCCTGCCCATTTCACGTGCTCTGCTTTGTTACACTCCACAACCACCTATTCCACCTGTGAAGAACAATGCAATGATCACGTAGTGGGGGGGTGGAATCCCTACTTTTTCCCCTTGGTCTCTCAAAGACTTAGTCAGCAGTGACGAAAGCGTATCTGTACCAGTCAGGTCAGCCCGAAATACTTACTGTGCAAGAACTTCCATTCATCCACCCACATCACTCGAAAAGGTGCAAACCAAAGTATTTCCAGTAGATGGAATTGCTGGAAATTCAAATCCTCTCGAACAGAATGGGTGAACCACAGCTGAGAAACAGCGTTTGTTGCAATGCTCCATGTTTGCAGGGCTGCAACGCGCTCCTTGCAATAACTAGGAGCTGAGGAATATACAAGGACCATGGCAAGCACTGCGACGGCTCAGAACTCCTTTAAAAACTAGATCCACAAATTCACCTCTACCACTACCATAAAGCAAAGGGATCAAGTGCACATTATCAGTAAGAAGAACCAACAGGCCATAATGCTTTCTTCTGTTTCTACCAGGAGAGAGTATAAGACGACACAAAGAAGCAGCAAACACAAGAAAACCCTAGGAGAATCCTTGGATCTGACCTTCTCTCTATATTCTCCCTCTGCCGCCTTTTTTTTTTTTTTAAAGCTTCTATAAAATCCTTGCTCTACTGCTGACTGCAGAACACTTAATGAAGAATGCATAATTACATCTCTTTAACCCCTTGCTGTCACAATGTATATACTGTGCTTGGATCTGTTTTTTTAAAACATCATCCCCCCCCCCCCCCCCCCAAAAAAAAAAGAATGAAGATAATTTGTACAGGCTCACAAGCCCAAAATTTGTAAAAATACCACTAATATGGTACTATTGCCAAAGATTCCAGCCCATACAAATTAGACTCTCTTTATTATTTCATACTAGCAGCTCTCATGTACTCCTCCCCACTACTTTTTGTTTCAGACTGCTCAAGTACACACACAGTAGAGTCAGTAAAACACAAGAACATCACCAATAAAGGAACATTTCAGCCCAGTAGCTTCCGTTCACATGCCTTTCCACATGGACCTTGCAGTAAGCAAGCGCTATAAGTCTTTTCACTTCCAGTATGTCAATCCCTATTCTGGAAAAGCTTGAGAACCTACTCATATATTGGAGACCACAAGAACTTCCTGTGAATTTTGCTCTTCATTCAGTGCCTAAAGCAATGAGCAATTCTTCAAATTAGTAAGTAATTCTGAATTTTTACAGTATTGGTATGCAATCTCAGGATATAGTACTTGTGTTTTCCAAAAGTCAAGAACTAGCATACTCTGAAACAATGCATTCTTATATAAGTAATAAGTACTTTTGCAGACCTCAGCTGCTGGTGATAACAGGACAAGATTTTTTTTAAGAATAATTAAACATTACTAGCTGCAGTGCTTTAACGGACAAGAGACCTGAACTAATAAGCATACATGACCACAGTGGCAGTCAGCTGAAAATGACAGGAAAAACCAGATCCTGACCTAAAAGACTTAAAATAAAAAACTTTCCGTAGACCATAAGCTAATGAGGAGCAGGGGGGTTTTTTCCCTCCATTTTGTCTCTATTTCCAGCTAGTTAGAGGAATAGCTGGAGGATAAGGAGTCTGAACACAGATACTACTTATGCATGTAATACTGGTTTCTAAAGAAATTCTTCTTCATTTGTGTATGGCTTGCAAATATATAGTTTTCAGCAAGGCTTCCACCTATGCTGAGAATGTGATCGTAGCTCAGCAGAAGGCTGCAAAAGCTACCAAGGAGGGTTGTATTTTCTGGTTGCTACAGGTACAGTGTACACAGCTGTATACAACAGGTTTACAGGCCCTGACCAAAGGAAAAGGCTCAGAACTGACATTAATATGGAGGAACAGGGTGACAACTGGGTAGAACGAGCATGAAAAATAATCAGCTTAATCCAAAGCTCACTGAAATCACTGAAAAGACTCATTTCAATAAAGTTTGAACCAGAATAAGGAGACGGGGAAAAGTAGAGGGATGTTTATACCCATTTGGGACCACTGTAGCTGTTGTTCATTGACTGATTCAGAAATAACGACCTCTAAAGAAGAGAGGTGTACTGGTGTTTAAGTGTGAGTCTAGATTTTGCCTCCATGTGGTATTTCTCTTTTAAATAGACTCTCTAGTCTTTTCTTCTCATTCCAAACCATTGGTGTCAAAGACTGGTATCAGCTACAAATAACCGATATACTGTTTGGCTACCATGGCAAAACCAAATATAATACACAGAGCTTTCTCATCTCACGTCTTCTATATGTCCTTCTGTATCATGCATTATTATAATTGAAGCTGAACTGGTTTTAGTTAAATTATGTAAATTGTCACAGTTTTATGAAGTCAACAGATATATGACAACTTCCAGCAATGAAAGGCTTAGCCAGAAGATTTTTAGAAGAACAGAGAAAGTGAAAATACTAGGAACTTCGGAAAAACCTGAGGAAGGAATAATTTTAAGTCGTTCTGAATTCTGCAAATACAGTGCTAAGAAGAACATTGAGTACCTAAATAATTAAAGTTTATCCTCTTTATTGAAACAGTCCATGTTTGAGAATTCGTGCGAGTTTTAATGTTTAATTAAGGGATTTAAACATCGTTTTAAGTGAAAACTCTGTGCAACCTTAACTATGGACCCACTAGGTCACCTCCATAATATATTCATGTTGGGAGATCCAGGACCTGGCTTTTACATAAGTCAGTTAGTACAAACACACAGTTCAAATATCAGTCACAAGCACGTGAAAAATCAATTTACAAGGAGATGAAAAAATAAATGTTCTAGGAGATAGGATATGCTAATGAAAATTAGTGTAGTGTGTTTGCTTTTTGTCCACATCCAGGTTTTGGCTTCACATGCAGCGACTGCCGAGACATGTTTATTTAGTGATTAAAAAAGAAAAAAAGATTAAGCAGCAACTTTTAAAAGCCCTGTGCAGATAAAGATACGCCTGTTTTATAAGCAATTAGTAATTTCTTATTAATGGAATGTAAACTGGTTTGTCTAATTTTCCCAGAATTTGCAGATTTAAGGAGACTGCAACTCAAAGGATGAAATTCATACCCACAAAACCAGGAGATGAGAGTAAACCTCTAGTCCAGCCTATTTAATATATGCACCCGTACAATACTGTATCCACACGTGGAGCAGATTTGCCAGAACTGCCTTTTTTTTTTTTAAGTATTTAAACAGAATTTTAAAAAACATATATGTAAGAGAAAAACTTAAAAAAAAAATGTATGTTATTGCCACATTGACCAACACTACAACATACTAACTCCAGGCTAGCCTGCAACGCAGCCCGCAACTGCTGTTGGCCAAGAGTAGAGATGGGCCTTGTGCTGGCCTCAGGTGGCCAGGAAGTTGGGTTGACTATCCATCTTTCATCTACTCCAGGGCCTCCCTGAGGTAGGAAACGTATTTCACTCGTGTTTTAGAAACAGCGCTATTTACTGAAGGTGTCTGTGGGAGTCACACAGGTGAAAATGTCCATGCAGGAATAAACGCAGAGCTTTGAGACACAGAGCGCTGAAGATGGATGTGTGGGGAGAGTAGGAGCTCTGCACACACAACCTCCCCACTCAGAGACCTGAGGGCAGTCTACAGCCCGGCTGGATAGGTGAAATAAATCTCAAAGTTTCAGTCCACTCTCCAGAAGGTCCATCCCACAAGAGGTACCATTCAAAGCAACATCGCTACATGGTATCAGTAAAAAAAAAAGGACAAAAACTGAGGAACATTTGCCTTTTCCCGAGATGTCCTTGGAAGAGTTTACAAGGACAGGATCTGTGATAGATGCAGATGGAAAAAGCGAGGTGCCAGTAAGCACCCTGCAAC
This sequence comes from Stercorarius parasiticus, assembly GCA_013396915.1. Taxonomy (NCBI): domain Eukaryota; kingdom Metazoa; phylum Chordata; class Aves; order Charadriiformes; family Stercorariidae; genus Stercorarius; species Stercorarius parasiticus. Next base: position 54,036 of record VWZL01004121.1, read on the forward strand.
AACAAATTCAGGTTAAAAAAAAAAAAAAAGGAAGGGGGGGAGGTTTGGGGGAATATGAATTCCAGGTTTGCTTGTTACCCTCCAAGTTTTTAATAGAGACACCACTTGTGTCAGCAGGGATGACTGAATCCCTGTATCCACAGCACTTGACTGCACTTGGATATATGCCTCCTACTAGACACTAAAATGAAAGCTATATTTTAGAGCGCCGGAGAAGTGAAACAAAGCCTGCAAGCTTGTGTTTATAACAATACTTCTACTTGTCTAGATGTATTTCACCACTCCATGTTAAAGAGGAAGGTGGTGGGGGTAAATACCACATGTCCCCAGGATCATTCTGGATATTTTGTTCCCCGGTCCTTCAACCATGGTGTAAGTCTGTTTTGAAGGCTGCCAACAAAACACCACACGTATAGACAGTGGGGTGACAACACTAAGGGCAGAAGAGAAGATGGGCACACAAATGAAAAACGCAAGACCAAAATACTTCCTCACTCCAACCCTTCACAACCCGATCAAGGTTCATGAGTGCTGACTTCAGCATCTGCTTCAATTAAATGACAAGAACAGACCCATCTGCATCGCTTTGTAGAATGCTTCAAAAAAAGCAGAATTCTTAAAAAAATGGTAAAAAAAAAAAGAAGAAAGAAAAGGAAAGCCTTTTTCTGTTTTTAAACACATTAAATGGGAGCAGCCAGAACTGCTTGAGGCTTCTCTCCAAGTTTTTGAAGACATGAAAGGGTTAAGTCCTGAAAAATAAAAGAGCAACAGAGCAAATCTGACTACATGTTTGAAAGAGCCTATAAAATGTTACAAGCAAAACAGGAAAGCTTGTGTTAATAATGCATAAACCAAAGGAGGGGGGGGGAAGCTACCCATTTAATGGAATAATGCTTTTATCCTTGCAGTTAAAATGAAATAAACCATGACTATTAATCTGGTAAGGCCATGTAAAAACGCAATTTTAAAACATTTTCTAACAGGGGACAGTTCAGTAACCGCTCCGGAGAGCGAGGCCTTGTACAGGGCCGCGCTCGGCGCTAAATACCAGCCTCCGCTCGGCGGAGGCCATTACCCGCCCCGTCGCCATGGCGACGCTAACAGTGCGACCGACTTCAAAGACAAAGATGTAATTTCAGACTTCCAGCAGCCAGAGGGAGCGGTGAGAGCTTTCTGCCCGGGCGGTGTCAGCTGATGATCAATTATAAAAATGCTCAGGACGGTTTCAAGGCGGCCTGAACCGCCGCCCGCCCGGGCCCCCGCGGGGGAGGCCCCCGGCCTGAGGGAAGGTGCAGACCCCGGGGCCCTGCCCGCCCGCCTTCGCTTCGTGCCCGCCGACCTTCCCCTCCACCGAGCCGGGATGATCGCTGCCGGGGCCGGGCTACACCACCCCTCCCCCGTGGATGTGCCTCTACCGGGCGGGGAGCAGGAGGACGGGGAGGCCGATGCCCTTTGCCTCGACAGGAGGAGGGAGAACCACCCGAGCTTGCTAAATCAACAATTAGTTTTGTATTTTTTTTTATTTTATAGTGTCATTCCAACAACAACAAGAAAAAAAAAGTCATCATCACTTTTTCATCCTACGTGAAAAGAGCAGGGGTACTTGCGAGATTGGCTCAGCGGAGGAACCCTCACAGGGAAGGAGAAAGCTCACTTTCAAGTTTTGCCACTATGGGAATACTGGCAATAAAAAGCACTACAGAAAAAAACAGACATTAACTTAGCTTATATGCTGTTGTCTCATCAATATGCCCTTACCAAGCGTGACAAACTATCCAGTCAGAAATCAATCCATAGAGCGGGCCTTGTAGTCTAGCAGTAGTGCAGAGCCCAGGAAACCATGAATTCAAGCTCGGATGCATTTTGCTTTTTAAATCCGCTTCACTGAGCCTTCGGGAGGGAGTGCAGTTCTACTCCTAGGTGCCACATTCCCCACAGCATCACAGCCGTGTGCCGACACCAAGATAAAAGGAATACACTCCCTCCTCGCAGTTTACTAAAGTTGGGTTACCCTGTGAACCCCTCAGAGAGGAGACAGAGGAGCTGCAGGAAAGACAGATCCTTGAACAACCCAACATCCTGAAGTTGTTTTTTTTTTTAAATGTTAATATACACAGAGAGATCTATATAATCTAAATGGCATTACATCCATAACTTGGTTATTACATAGTCTGAAGGAAAAACAACCCTGTTCTGCAAAGACTGAGACACTTTGCTTCCCTCTCGCCAGGTCATGAAGTACCACGAGCTTTCCTATCTCTACCAGAATGGCACCTTCCCACCTCACAGAGCCCACCAGTGTTCAGATACCTCAACCCCAGACACAGCAGCACAAAGCACGCTAGCTGGCCAGCAAGCAGGAACACACCACCCCTGCTCACACCTCAGTCTAAGACTAGATGCCAGCCCTTTCGCTGGCTGGGCAAGCGGCAGCACACCCCACCACACCGCGTCCCTCAACCCTCTTTTCCCAGTCCAAGGCACAACACGGGCCAGCGCTTGCTGTTAGGTTTTGTCACTCGCCCTGGTAAGACTGGGAGGTACATGCTGCTCACAAGCACAAGCTGGATCCTCTGAATGACCCTGAACCGCTAAACCCATACTGAACTTGGAAGAACATTAGCTGTCCGATCTGCACTTGCTGAATCATGAATGTATGAGTTCTGTGGGATACAAAATTCAGCTTTTGACAAAACTGAGCCCACGTAATCTAAACTAAGCACTCTGGAAGCAGCAGTTTGTGAGAAATTCGAATATACGTAGAAGTGTATACAGAATGTCAGACTGTTGGAAAAGTAATAATTTTAAAAGTTATGGACTAGAGAAGGCTGGTATTTTGTTGTCTGGTTTTCTTTCAAATAAACTTTTTTTTTAAACCTTTGCATAGTTGATCATGTGTTTTGATTCCAAGTTACATTTCTCATGGATGTGGGTGGTGGGGGAAAAAACGTGTCAGTCTATAGGTCCTTTAATTACTCTTCAGATCTGTAGTTTCATTGCACACTGTAAGTGACAAAGACAGTTCTTAGCCTGCGTGGCTAGCTGACTATAGCCCTCTGATCACATCTCCATGGAAATAGAGGTCAAGTGATCAAAACTATTATACAGGAGGGGAAAGTTTGTTTTTCTGGCAAAAATAAGGTACAGGATTTACAGGAATGACTTCAATCTGACCTGTACTACTGTGAACATAGGCATTAAAAAGCAGGCACTAGAAATTACTGGTTCTAACCAGCAAAAATTAAGGAGCTAAAATTTTGTAAGGATATATGAGTATGTGCAGGGGTGCACTTCTCAGCATTTCATACAATCCGATATCTGACCTCTCTTTCTTTGCAGAGGAGAAAGATAGCTCTACAGGCCCTCCTCACACTGAGCTGTGGTCTAAGCACCTGAATAACCCTCTGGCCAGAAGCAGCCAAAGACTTCCAGAGCCAAAAAAAATTCCTGTACTTCGTCATACCTTGGAATGGGAACAAAAAGGCTGTTACTGTGATTTCCAACGGGGCAAAATGTCCAACGAGCCATGCAGGAAGAATCAGCAGTCATTTAAAAACACCAGTGGTGTGTATATACAGTCCTCCTAAGTCTTCTTTAAAGGCACAAGCAAAACAAAGGGAAGGAATGAAGATGGAGAGAAAATGGACTGTAAGAGAATCCAAATGAAGCCACAACTATGAGATGTTACTTATTAAAAAAAAACCACAACCAAACACAGATTCTAAAATTTTACAGCCTTGTTTCAATAAATCCTGAAGAACTGTGCTGAAAATTGCACTGAACAACTTCACTTTTCTCCTACATTCATGTAGGTGTCTAATGATACAATAAACAGGATGGAAAAAATTAGGGTTTTATGAAGCTTTCATTAAGCCTTATTATTAAAATCTTGACATGGTCTGTAAATTAAATACGGGAAAGAGATAATCTGGAGTTTTCCTTCCATTTCCATTACAGTATCATACAAAAAACAGGTAAGGTTTCCAGTTCACTATAAAAGTCTAAAACCAAAAGATAACAGTTTGCACTATGTTTTATCCTGTGCCATAATGTATTAGCTCCCTAGGGCCAATGTCTGTACTTAATCCATACACCATCTTATCTACCTATATAATCTCGCTAAGTTATTTTGATTTTAACAAATGAGTCTAAAAATCTCAGATCACTTCCAGTTCCTGTATTTCCATAATTCTGAAAAACAAGCACTGGCCATTGTATACTTCACAATTTAAGAAACAAAAATACTAATGTTTTAGATGTCTTTCATTACCTCGTGTGCAAAATGCATTGGCAAAATTAATCATCTATGATACTATAAACGTACACGTGAGTGTACACATTGTGCTGTGGCATGAGACAAGCTTTGTGTATTCAGCAAACTAAAGCTTACTGATGCATAATGTATTACTACATGCAAACATATAAATACAAACTCTCAACGTATGCTTATCTTTATATTACTTCCCAGAATGATAACTTCAATAGTATGGTGGAAGATAAACTATTAAGTGAATTTTGCCTTGAAGGGAAAAAAAACCCCAACCACCAAACACACCACCACGTACTCAGTTATAAATTCATGCCACTTAACTATGATGTGAAATAAATGATCCAGAACGGCATATTTTGCTATACTAATGCAATTATTCAAGTGTCCCTCAAAATTCAGGTCCTAATTCTAATTTAACACAATAAGTCTCATTTCACAGGTTGAGATGATTAAAAGGGTCATCTGCAATTGTTTGCATGGAAAGAGAACAAAAGCCTAAACTGAACTGAAAGTAGCCTTTCCCTCATGTTATCAGCTTTTCTATCTTGATTTCAACACACTATGATGCTTCACCCCCTGAAATTACATTGCCGATTCAAAGAGGACCCTCTGTATAGGAAGTCCTGTGGGAGCAGAACTGTGTTTGGAATTGTGTGGGAAATGGCACAGAATAATCTGCATGACGTTAAGAAAAACTGATGCAGTGAGTTAAAAGTATAGTGCCTTCCAAAGACAAATGCAGAAACACCCCTCTAAATGAGTGTGTGTATATATATTTTTTTTAAAGGTAAATTGATAGTGAAAGCTTATTTACATGTAACACACTTCAGAAGTACTTCTTACATAGAGCACAATATAGCACAGATTCTATAAAAAGCCACCATGAATCGCTGCCTTCAAGAGAAGACCTCACAGTGAAGCTAAGATGTATGGCTCCAGCAAAGGAAGGAAGGTTTCAGAGGCTTAAGCACTACAGAACATTAGGTTTCATGAAAACACATTTGAGAGAAATTTAAAAACCTGTTTCAAACTTCAAAAAAAATAAAGGAAAACATGTGAATAGCCACACACACTACAGGACTGACTTTATTGGGATTCCGATGTAGTACTACAAAATAAGTAGTACATTCCAAGCACTTCCCTTTGGCACTATGATGGTACCTAAAATCCCCAGCAATTACGGATACACCATAAACAATCAGACAAAGCACTGTGAAACCTGGCCTAATCTGAACACTATTGACCGTGACTGCACAAACATCTGCTTACACAGAAACCACAGGCTGACCAGGAGCACTCAGAAGTGAGCTTCACATCAAAGACTAGTAACTTTTTTTTTATCTTTTTTTTTTTTTTTTTTTTAACATGAAAGCTGCAACGATAGCACCAAAAGCCAACACATTCCCAGCAAACAGGAGTGGATGGTGTAAGAAAAAGAAAAGGCACCTACTGCTAGGCTTCAAATGTTGATGGTCAGAATGAGTTACTGCGTTTAGTCAAGGTTATGACGCTGAGGTCACACTTCACAACGGCTGGCAAGCACAAGTAAAGGAGTTATTCGGGGAAAAAAAGGTATTTCTATCTTACAGGAATACTTGTGGTGAAAATAAACTAAAGAAAAAACATTTAGAGTGTCTCAGGTACTTCCTGAAATGGTATTCAAGTGAGTAATGCTCTTTTGTCTTACTTTCTGCGTCGTAATCCCAGTGTTCACACAGGCATGAACAAAGACATGCACCGGTGAATATATTAAGCTTTGGAATGTATAGTATACTATCAACTCAAAATTTACAAATAACCAAGTAGATAAGACATGCATGCTTTTATATGCACTATGTATGTGTATACACATTGTGTAAAACGTTAAAAAAATAAAAATAATCCCCAAATCCAAAAAACCCTACCGTTTTAGAGTAGAGATGCAGAACCTAAAGGCGCTGACTCGGAAAAGGACAGCTAGTGCAGTTACTGCCCCTGCAGCAGGTACATCTGAGCCACGCATGCAGAGGCACTCACGCTGCTACAGTTTATGGCCTTGCACATTAGAGTAACCTTGGGGGCTTTCAGCTTGCCTCCCATTTCCGTCTGCAAGCCTCAGCAGTTCAGGGGCTACCACAGTTGCCCCAGCTATGGGGGCAGCATCCTCTGGGGGAGGAGGAGCTTCAACTACCCAAATTAAATTCAGTTTCTTGACTTCTTGAACCGACACCAATACCATCCTGGTATTTGGAGTTATAAAGTATGTTGACGCAACTCCTCATGGCTTCAAAAAACACTGCAGGAAAAAAGGTACTAATACTTTTAATATTCCACTTAGGACAGCATTGGCCTATTTAAATACAAGTTTTTGCAACCTTAACCACTACTGGGATCTATAATCCCTTAGCAGGTTTCCCACATAAGTTTCATGTAGAGGTCAGACTAAATATTTCTTTTTGCATTTGTAAATTTTCTCAGATGCTATATTAGTAATTTTGTTATTACTGGGATATTGTAAACACTGTAAAGTATTTTGAAAACGGAAAAGGTGATGGAATAGCCAAGTATCTTTTTTACAGTACTTAGTGAAATTAATTTTTATACTTCAATAACAACCCAACACTGCTTTTTAAGTAAATATGACTGATCTATCTAGCAAAACCAAGTAATCCTGTAAAGCACAGAACACAAATGAATAACAACAGGATCTTCTCTTCACAGTACAAGTTTTAGTAGCAAGAATACTTAATTCAGTAATCAACAATTTTGGTTTCAATGTTTCAGTTTAACCCTACATGGACAACATATGCCCAGGGCTGCTCTGCACCTACTTTAATAGCACTTTTCACCCAAAACAGGACTTAAACTGAATTTACAAGTGGACTCTCAGACAACGAATCAGTTTGATCACCTACATGAAATCCTGGCTCCACTGAAGTCAAATGTAAAACATGGGTGAACACTGACTGGGCCCAGCCACACACAAAGTGTGAGTTCATCCCCCCTGAAAACATCACCGATACAGTGGCGCTGCTGTGGCTCACGCTGGACGTGACCCACTACTCTGACCGACACAGAGACACGTACAGAACCTGTGTGTGCAGCAGCACCAACAACAGAGCACGTTTTGCACCTCAGAAACACACAAATACGTATACTTGATATCTCTGTGCACGTGTGCTGTATGAAACTTGTTCTAGCTACAGGTTTATTACATGGAATGGCAAAAAGAAGAAAAAAAACAAACTAGCAACTGCACTCGATCTAGAATTAAAATGACTTGGAAAAAATAGCAACTTTTTCCAACTCGGTGCATAATGGCTAAGAAAAGCCTTTGAGAAAGCTTAGTCACTTCTTTGCAACTTGAAGCTTTTTTCCTTTTATTCCAGGCTTAAACAAAGTTCAGTGGGGCATCAAACTGCCTCAGTTTTAAATTACAGTCTGTACTTTAAAATAGAATGCATGCACCACATGTTCCTGAAGCTAGAGGGTGGGAGTGTTATTCACTGAAAATTGAAGGCTTGTTGAGTCAATAATCTTCTTTCACAGAGTAACAATTTTCAGCTAAAATTTCTTGACCCAAACAAAGGAAAACAAGATCATTCAGTTATTTTACAACATTGCAGAAAAAAGAAAAGAAAGTGGGAAAGAGGCTCACCAGTTTTATCCTAGTTGATGCAAAAACAATGGAAAATTTAATTCACAAGTATTACATACTCACGTTTCCTTCTTGTTGATGGTTTAACATACTCCCAAACAGTTATTTTCAGACGGAGACACGAATAGAAGTGAATAACTACAGGACAAAATTGCTATCATGTACTGTACATGCATCTATCACCTGGCAATAGACAGCATTTGCCTCCCAAGAATTACCAAGAATCCATTTACAGATTATTTTTCCCCCTCCTTCTTTCTCAAATCAGAATTAATATTCTGGATTTTTAAAATAACACTGAAAATTTAGATCAAATTTTCTAATTTCCTTACCTGCAAGGAATCCAACAACAATTACAAAAAAAGCGGTTGCTGCACTACCTTTCCTCTAGTACTGATTTTTCCCTGCTAGAGGGGCTACAGTGGTAATTATTAATTTACATTATGGTAGCGCCCACAACCCCGACCATGATTAGGGCTTACTGGACTAAGCTCTGTATAAATGTCACCAGAGTCCCTCATCCCAGTAGTTTAAGCTCTGAGAAAAGAAGAGGTATCTCCTACTAACTCTCAACCACAGTTTCTCAAATCATGCTAAAAACTGTTTTCCTGGTCTATTAAGACTTCAGCCATTAAAGGCATATTTTTCAGGGAGCACTGTTGCTAGAGATGACTTTCCAAGCTACTTCGTATTCTGGAAGCGAGACAGGGAATGTGGACTCCCCAAACCATCCCATGTATTTTCATCACAGCCTGCGCCTCTCAAAATGCATTTGAAACAGTGTTGTTCCATGAGCCAGGTATAGCTAGTCTTGCATTTAGGTTACTACTAGTTCTCAACAGAGGTTCTCCGAAATCTAATTTAGCACCCTCCTCGTACAAGGAAAAAGGTGTGTTGATCAGAGGAATGACTGTCTAGCACTCGAAACATCCTTTAGAGGCTCATTAAAATGAGGTAAAACAGAACTGTGAAGCAGTTAATAAAAACAGGAAGGGATTGCTGATGTACTGTTTTCCACAGTACCAAGCACAATGAAACAAGGGAACTGGCATCTTAAAGAGTTTGTATGTCCAAGCAACAGTATGTATTATTTGAGACCTACCTGACACTGAAGTTCATACAACTACAGACATTGTAGAACCACAAGCTTCTGAGGCCACTGCGCTGCACAAGATATAAGCGGCCTTCTACCTCCATTGCCGGCTACTATTTTTTTTGCACATAGACTGCCCTGCCGCCGTGAAAAGACCGAGTAAGTGATGTCATAGAATTAATCCATGAACTCAGAATTCTCAGTGACCTAGTAAAGCACTGATACCTTCAACTCCAGATACAACCTTCCCCCTCCGACACTGCATGACCTCCAGTAAGCACAACATGAACCCCAGCCAAGTTGTCAGACTCAGGCCATCACTTCCCTACGGTTCAGACCCACGCAAGCTGAGGACTGCCACAAGCCTACCTTCCCTGCAGCCTCCAGCCATGCATGCTTATGTCTCTGGGCTTGCACTCACTATGTTAAACAGCTCGGGGACGTAAACTGGCAGAAAACTTACCTTACAAAAAGCAGTCAACTGTCTTCTGTCTGTTTGGGGCTCTGTGACCGCTGCAGGGTCCAACTATGAACATTGGGATCTGCTGCACCACCATGTCTCAGCTGACAAGATGAGAGTCTTAAACCCTTCCAGCAAGATCATACAGTCTTTTAGGATGTGGCTAAAATCAAAGCTGCTGCAGTCCCCACTGTCCCCTTTCCCATCATGACTACTGATTCCCATCTCCTCTTCTGAGGTACCACTGATGCCCACGCAATGACACAGTGATTCAGTGAACAACTAACCCAGAAATAAAGAGTGGTTACTTCTCAGCTGGTTCAGCTCCCCACGTCAAATCCACTGGCCAGTCCCAGGAGTGGCAGTGGAGGAGATGGGACGGCACAGCTGGCACGCTGCAGAACACATGGCAGGACTGCAGCCGCCCTGGCTTACAACAGTTCAAGCAGTCACAAAACTTCACCTGTAGGTTTCAACAAGAGAAAACCAGCAGAAACCCATGTTTCAAAAGCATGGCAACCTTGGGTACACCATTTGACCTCACACCTCAAATAAGCACACCTGACACCGGGCAAAAAAGGACCTTATTAAAACAAAATAAAGCAATAGCAAAATCACCAGTGCCTATCATACTCATGCCAATAAAAAAAAAATCTGGTTAATTTATGTTTTCTGCTCTTCATTCTATCAACACAATCCAATGCGAACATTTACAAAATTACTCATTAAAGACAAAATAAAGGATTAGTCTTCACAGACACACAGAGCCTACTGCTGACACAAAATTCTTTACTGCAACAACAAATTTGCAGATATATCATTTGGAAGCTTTTTCCTATAAGTCTGCTCTAGCTTTCTCACAATAGCAGAAATGTTTGTTTTGCTACTATCCCTTAAGTCTCAATAAATGTATTCTGTAGTAGCTGTTCTCTGGAGAACTTCATTCCGGCTTCTCCCCCTTTATTCCCCTACTCTAATAGGCAACAGTTTCTGTTTATGACTTCCTTTCCTTCACAGAGTACCCAACCCCCGTGTTTTCTCAAAAGCTGGAGATTTTCTTCTAATTGTGACCCCAACAAAAGTGCTCGGAGCACTATTCTGTACAACTTTTCGTTTGGGCTCTCAGTGACTCCACATGGCCATAGACTCATAGGTCAAACCCTCCAGATATCAGAGCAGTTAGGAGAAGGAAAGCAAGCATTGTATAGAATCTGACAGGCCATAAGAAGTAGCTAATAAAGCCATATTTTGTTTGTAGCCGTTTGTAGCCATTTGTTACCAACCCACATTACAAATTTGTCCGCTTTGAACTTTATGGGAACATTCATGCCAGGACTTTTCTATACAATGTGTGAAGGAAACGGCACAACTATTGAGCTGTTTAGCTGCACTTACTGTGACACAAACCTGCTGAAAAACTCCCCCAAAGGATGACACAAGCCAGCATTCAGTGCTGCAGAAAGTGGCCAGCTCCTCTTCAAATCCATCAAAGGGAAGCTCTTTTTTCAAAGCCACATCAGAGAACACCATTCACCATTTAGTATTACATCTCTTTTGTTGTTTTTAGACACTTGTATAAGCTTGCTATGTAGCTACTGTGATTTTACACGATGCCCTTAAGAAATAAAAAGATAACGGGCAAACTGTATAAATACCGGAATAGCATGAAACAAAACATAACCAAATTTTATTAAAAGCGTAACACCACTGCTATCGTCTCAAACTTCACTGTATAAAGATGACTTACTGGCCACCCTCAAGAACAGCATTATCTTGAAAACAAGCTTAAGGAGCCCTATTTAGCATCCCAAAATGTCACTATCACTAGGAATACTAAACAAGGCGTAGTGATCACAGGTTTTCACGAGCAATCCAAAACTGAATACAGAACTCTCTTGCTCCAGGGGAAAAAAAAACCCACCCCGTATTTATATGGCCAAACCATCCATACCCCAAATAGAGTTCCATTATAGCATTTATTAAGTTCACTGTACTTCGAATGTATGGATTGCTCCTAATTTCTAAGACATTTTCCTTGGAAATAAGATGATGGGAAGTTTGCTCACACTACCAAAAAAAAGCATTGTCACCACATATGAAGGGTTGCAGTTGTTTTAAAATTTGAAAAACAAAATGGAAAAACCAAAGAAACAACCCCACAAAAAAAACCCAAACCAAACCCAAAATAAAATACAAAATTACAATACCTCCCATTCCCCTCCATATCTAAACAGCGGTGTTTTTGAGTCAACTCAAACCATTCTATGATTCTGTGATATGAAGTGCTCTCTCGTTACGTATGAAAGCTTTCCTGTAATGAAGTTTCTCAATAACAGCATTTGTGACCAACTTAGAATTTAAGCTGTGTGGCCAAAATCGTTAACATTCACTGTTAATATTACCAGCTTACTCATACCTAGAATAATAATGAGCTACGAAATATACCAAACACTCAGGGACACAGATGATACCCAATACTCTGCTTAGATACCGTGATGATGGGAGGTAGGACAGAGCATGGATTAGAAGTAGGACAATAGTTTAAGAAAAACTACAGGCAGATTAGCAGAACATTAGTTGATAAATAACTTTACTTCTCTCTATGCGAATAAACACTGTTCATGAAAAACTGGGAGGCAAAAAGTCCCTTTTAATATTGCTGCTTTTTAAAGTAGGTAGTTGTTGCCAAAACAGTTCAATGTCCACAGTAGCTACTATTTTTAAGGTAATTGCCAGCATTCATTCTTGAGACCTGTTCAGAGAAATTAGTCTTTAACAAAAACGTTTCCTGAAAAATCGTCAAATTAATACTAGTACAAAGCAAACGAATCTCTCTTCTCATGCCAGTTTCCGTAGCTTCTTCTGAGACATGCACATCTCAAACATCACGTAAAGAATTTGTGGCACATATACTCTCCTAGGTGCCAAAGATATAACTTTAAAAAGCTATGAAGATGTTCGTTGCCCTATTTTTAGGGGCTGACAAAAGTGCCGTATGCCAGAGGCAAAATATACAACGTACTACCAGATTTCACAAATACATTTGATGTCTTGATAAGGCAAATTCTTCAGAGAGATCCCCCTGCTAACTGGAAATGAATACATACCCAGTGAACTGCAGGAAATATCCTATATGTTTACGATACGTTATTCCAAGCCAAAGGTCACATAGTTTTCATCATTTAAGCTGAACATATTCCAGTTGGCTTAAATTCATGCTGTTTTACTAGCAACAAACAAGAAAATCCCCAAACCAATGGGGACACACAGAGACAAGGCCAAGGAGTACTCTGCCCATTATAGTGAAATAAGACCTTCAAAAATGCAAGTAGCTGCAGTGTCTTTATAAAGTATGTTAATTTGTGCTGTTTCCCCCACAGCAGAATGCACAAAGCTCAGAAAAACTAAGAAACGTTAGTACAAAATACTCTCCTAACCAAAAGATCAGCCTAGCCCAAGTGTCACTGCTATTCCCACTTCTACATTTCTGCAGCAATAGACAGTAGCAGAATTAACATGTCAAACTCACTACTCATGCTCCAGGTTTGGAGCAAGTAACTCCTGGTGTCAGTACTGTAAACCAGAAATCTACTGAAATCCTTCAAAAAGAGCACAGAAAGAAGCCTCTTCCTCACCAGATTGTTTTGTGCAAGTATGGAATTCCTAAAGCTAAAAAAATCAATCTGTTTCCTCTATGCAAATACACATGTGTACATGTGCAGAACATGCATGAATACACATGTGCGTAAGTAGTGCGATTTTGAACCAGAACAAGCCAAAGCTAAGTCCACTCACATACAAGCTGTCTGTTCTCACCATATTTTTAAAAACAGTTTGTGATCAACCTCGATTAGTATTTCTTCTTTCAATATTTCTCATCTGCTCATCCTGGATGCAATGGAATACCACCACGTAAAGCGCTTTCTTTTTAAAATACCAAAACAAACATTAGTTTCTTACTGGTAAGCTCGATGGTCTTTCCTGTTGGATTAGATTCAAGTCTTCATGGTTAGGCTTTCCTGGGGCCATAGGGGGTTGAGATCTGGTTCCATAGCCTTCCTGAGACATGTCCTGCAACAACAGTTATAACAGAATTATTAACCTGACTCAGAAATTACAATTAAATCTGCGTTACAGAAGGGTGAAAATACAACAGCTGAGTGCCGATGGGTTTTTTGATCAGAAGTTTTTACTAGTTAAACCTCCTTGATGGAAGTATCAAGCCCATGCAGGTACCACTATAACCTGCGCTGTTCGTAAAGAAATCCCAGGAGCAGAGCAACACACTAATAAGGAATCATACCACTGGAACATGGGGAAACACACAAAACCAAACCTGCTAAATAAATGACCCCCTTTTACCATGAAAGAGTAGCAAGCACAAAGTGGTGAAAACATTCATCCTACTCGGAGATGTATTCTTAAGCCTGTTGATGGAATACTGAGCCGGGTGGAAGGCTCACTTGAAAGTAAGATTGTAATCACGCTGTGTAACCAGACTCCCGTAACAACCCTGGATTTACCATCACTACTACTGGCACAGCTTTCAAACGCCGGCTATCGCGTCGTAGCACACAGCGCATTTGCTGCATCTCCTGCAGGCACCTTGTGTTCAACGGGCTGGAAGGAAAGTGCATGCCATCAAGTGTAGCTCCAAAGCCTGCACCAGCAACCTGGGGATTCTTCTCCAGATACAAGCCCGAGCAGCCTTAGGTAATGGCCTAACACAGTACACGTGATACAAGGGCAGGAGGGGCAAAAGTGAAGCAACCTCCCCCCTGCCATCAGCCATCCCACAACACAGGCTTGTGTCACACCTATAGATACTTGCCATTGCAAAGCCTTAGATTCAGGCTTCATTTTAGCTACTATAGCAGCTTCTACACTAACTTCTTCCAGGAAAACAACATAAAGTGCAATACCAACTTCAGCATGTGTAACTGGCAGGGAAAGTTGAAGAACCAGTTCCCGACTGCTAGGAAAGATATCCCACCTTAAAGGTTTTTCTTTGTTGTTTTTAAATGGTTTAATTCTCTTCTCCCCTTCCCGAGTTTACCACCAGTTCAGTTTGCTCCAGCCACCCTCGCACCTTCAGTTTTACACGTACCTGAAAGCAGGCAGGCTCTCCAGGGGCGAAGGGACAGGGGAAGCCACCCTCTGTCCCACCCCACCACAGCCTGACCATCACCTGGCTGCTGCTCACCAAGGGCTGCTCCGACAGCCCAGTCTCCCCATCGCCAGAGTCACGGATCCCCCACGGGCTCCGGCCGGCAGCTGGCTTGCAGAGCAGGAAAGCTTTCTGAGCGTTTTTAGCCCAGCTCCTGACAGAGGGGAATCTGTTAACAGCCACGCTGTTTCCATTCAGCCCCTTCCATCACTTCGCGCTCTCCCGAATTGTTTTAAGGGACACAGAAAATTCAGCAGAGCTAATAAAAACAAACCTCAGCAAACCCGATATGATGTAAACCCAGCAATAAACGACCCTATCGTAAGCCCGTGCCAAGTTAAAAAAAAAAAAATCAAGAAACACTTAAAAAGCCAGCACTTCAATGTGGTTACCAGCAGAGGGTAACAATTAGGCTTAAGGGTGACAAAGGCTGATGGCTGAATGATTATTATCCCCTGTGACCCCCCGCGCTCCCCCCCGCCCAGATTTCCACTTGTCACACAGCTCTCCTGCTGCGCACACCAGCAGGTTCCTGTGGATTAACAGTGAGGTTTAAAATCAACAAATGGCACAAGGCCTCCATTCAGCAGCCTTCACCCCAGTACAAAGGAGCAGAAAGGTGCAGGACAGCTTCACAATAGGCAAACAAATGAGCAAACCTCTGCTTTCCTTTTTATTTAAAAACGCGCGCGCGCACACACACACTCACGCACATGCACGCTAGGGGTTGTCACTGCGTAGGCATCTGTAATAAACCCAGCAACCCCAGATTTTTCAACTTCCAGTTCAGCTTTCTTCTCTTTTCTTCCTAATTCTTAAAAAAATACACCAAATAAGAACCACTTGTTAAAACAACAACAACAAAAAAAACACCAAGAAATACCAAGAGTGGTGAAAAAGGCTAAATGGAATATTCAATTTAGGAGACGTCATTTTAGAAACACAATTGTTCCTTTTCCCAAACAGACACTACAGGATTTTGCTGGGAAGCAAAACATGTTTTATATTTTGAAAAATCAAGAGCCATTAATTCCTTACAAAGTACAAAGCATGGGCTTTCCCACATGTTTGCAGATTTTAACCTCACTTCCTACTGAAATTTCCAGGGAGACCAGAGCAGGAGAGGGAAGAGACAGCACGCTTTCTCATGAGAAATACTCACGTTGAACGGAATTTACTTTTACCTGGGTATTTGAAAACTATCTATGAAGTGTCTTTCTACACACTGAAGAGCACATTAAAAACCCCAGACATGACACCCTTTGTCTTTCTAAATGCACTATTTTCATAGTGCTTTCCTTTCCGACTGTGGAAAAATCAACTCCGTTTGCTCAATTCTAGATGAGCTTTGGAAACAAATACTGCAGCCATCCGCGTTTGTCACGATGCAGATACCTGTGCACTCCAAATGGGACTGAGATCACATACTGTCTCATGTTCTCCGTAAAGCCGTTCAGATACTTGGACCACTGGAAACTTGGAAAGCAGCTCTTGAGAAGTGAAGCATCAGTTTGCTCTCTGTAAGCTGCAGGCATGGGAATCTCCCAGATGAAATGTGCATGGGGCTGTGTGTACAATTTTATGCCTATTTATATATATGCATTGTCCAATAAAAACAGTCCACTTATATACTAAACATAATGAGGATTAAATAATAGCATATTTCACTAAGAGGTTGGCTTCATGACCGAAACAGTGCTTAGTATCATTTTCACTGAAAAACAGTGGAGAGAATATCCGTCCTGCCTTTCTTCAATTCTGCATTAGGAAATTTCGTTAACATACGGCATATTAAAGAATAGATACAACAGATTTTGAGAGAGATCTAAAAAATAAGGACAGAAGTTTCAGGGTAAATTGTCCGTCACTGAAGAAATGCACGGAATTGGCAATTCTCACTTTCAGTTTTGAAAGGTCGTTTTTCTTTCTAGCGTTTAGGAATGGATGCATTGGGGACTGAACCGAGGGAACACAGGGGGAAGAGGAACATGTTACCACGTGCTCAGCTACAACCATGGCTGAGGAGTCCCCCAGTGATACCGGGGCTCAATCTTCTCCTGGCATCCCTGACTTTTTTGACTCCCAATATTTTATCCATCAATGACATCAGCTTTCAAAGAAAAGCTTATGATTTTTTTTATGAATCACAGAAAATCTTTCCTCCCATAGAAGAAGAGCATGTGTGTAAAAGAGAAACCCAGGCTTTTATAAACAGAAGGCTACAAGTTTCCACTCAGAACTTCCCAACTTGGCACGAACCCAATCATCATAGCTGTTATAGCACAAACTGTCAACAAAGTTGTAAAATAACTAAAAGCAGGGTTTCCCCCATCAGATTTTAGAAGAGGCACAGGGACAAATAATCAGCAAGTCATAAACATATGCTCAAAATAGCTGAAGTTTAGACTTTTCAAAAAAAATTTTGTACTGTGAAACAGGTAGACCAAAAAAAAAGGGACTATGCCTACATACACACAGCCTGAAACCTAAGTATTGGGTAAGCTGTTCAGAAATCAATCCATATACAATTAGTGTATTTGGGTAATAACAACAACCAATTGCTTATCATCCACAGAGCCAGGACTAGTTATTTGCCTCCTGTTCACGGACAATTTTAGCTTGCTCTGCAAATTGTGGTATATGGAGCTCAAGATTTGTGTAGTCTGAGGAGTAAAGGAGGAAAGAGGATATTTTCTTCTCTTATTCTCTGTTACTGTATTCATCTTGCAAAGTTTTAAAGTCTTTCATTCTGGTGTGGGATTTCACTGCCACAGAGATTTAAAGCAACCAAGTGAGCCAATGCACCAGCCTGCAAGAAAGTCAAGAAAGTCAAAGGCTCCTTGGTCCTGCCTCCCCCAATTCTTGCAGTTGGACACCACCTCCCCTCCCTGCTTAGTTTCTGTTAGTGGTCTTTCTCAGACCACTTTGTGAAATGGTGGAACTTAAAACTTGCCAGAAGAGTAACGCCTTTCCCCCCAGCTTTATCACGGATTACTGAGCAGAGCTGGCCTCGGGAAGGGTTGGGTGAGCAAAGAGAGGAAGGAAACTTCCCTCCTTTGGCAGCAGCCCACCACAAGCCCGGCTCCACCACACTGCAGCCCACGTCAGCTGTACCTGCACCACTTTGCAGTCGGCCACAGATAGACAGCCTTTGCCCTTCTGATGTGCAATGCTAATTAGTGTCATGCTTTCATTCTCTAGCTGGACCTAGCTTAAAACAAGCAAGTGTCTCCACGTTTACATTCTCTGCAAACCTGAATGAATATAGTGCTGATAACGCTTGAAACCATGTAGATGAAATGCACATTTGTTTTAAGTTCTACCAAAGAAGATAAAATCTAATTATGAAATAGTTTAAATTATTTTTAATGGAAAATGAAAGCATAGTGAAAACATTAATGTTTGGGGGAAACCACATTTAAAGAAGGGCTGGGTGAGAAATATCATTCAGGCTTCATCCACTTCTGCTGCAGCAAATTTCAGAGGGATAACATGACCACCCAGGAAGATAAGTACCATGATGGTTAAATAGAAGGAAAATAATTTATGGAAAATAATATACTAGACTTCAATTTGAAAAACTCATTAAAAACTATTTTAGCTCATGTTCTTGATTCAGTTGGTTGATCCTTAGAAGACTTGAAGTGTGAGAGCAGTGAAGTCTACAGCAATGTGACAACAGCAAAATTGAAAGCAAATGTTAGTTCTTTTTTTCCCAGACCACTTGAGAAAGGAAGTGAGGACCCAGCGCAGCAGCCAAGAGGAGCACATGGCCCTGCTATACAGGATTATTTTGCTCATGTCTGAAGGGACACTATGGAACAGAAAGGCAAGTGATGTGTTAAGGGCTATAGAAGGACAATCCTTATCATTTAGCCAAGTATCTGTTCGTTCTGCGTAAGTAAATATAGAACAACACATTTCTACTCTTTCCACCTTCTGCAGTAAAAAGCTACAAAAAAACCCCACCCCTTACTTACCAGAACGGTGACAAATCCCTATACTGCCAACTTCTACCCCAACCCTAATACCTAACATGTCACCTCCTAAGTTGTACACTCTCTGGGAGCACAAAACTGACAACAAAGGACAGCCATCCTGTTAGAGGAATACTGTAGGTAGGGCTGCACTCAAAAATGTTATCCCCAGGGGCACGAAGAACACAGTCTCACACAAGCAACCAAACAGAATGCAGCCCTGTGGGGAATGATCCACTACGGACAAAAGAGCAGAGAGGTTTCCTTGAATCCTGAGCAGATGGTCTGCGGAGGTCCTGCAGGATGTAGATGGACTTCTGCAGAAGAGCCTAGGTCAAGAAGAAACGCACATATATGTCTTGAATTTTATGAGTCAAATGGAAAAACCAAACCAAAACCAAACCCCTGAAGCCTTGAATAAAAGGAAATTGGCATCTTGCAGCTGGAGAGCATTGTGCACAAACCAGCACGCAAGTCTCCTACTGCACAGGGGGAACAGGTGATTGCAGGAAAAAAAAAGATTTGGTAGGTCTCAGCACTTATTACGCCAAGAAAAAAGAAGTGAGTGCTAACCACTGGGGGTGGATTACCCGTGCAGCCTGGTAATCCCCTCCAAAATGCTAGTCTGTGTTTATGTGGTGAAGTGAATAAACCATGCTCATAACCAGAACATGTGAATCATTTCAAGCCAACCCCCTACCACCACCAGGGAAACCTGAATGGAGACAAGGAAAGCAGCTGTCACTGAAGTACAGCAAACAACAGGCTGGCATCCACCTCAACACGCTGAGGCTATTTGTTGACTGTTGCTTCAGCAGGGCTGGCCAGCAGCGATTGCTCCTCTTTCAGGTGGTTATTTCCCCGCAGTCAAGCCAGGGGAGGATTGTGACCTCAGAAACAAAGATGATACAGGTAGGCCTTTACCTTAGCAAGTTAACGTCGGTCTTCATTACAGGTACTAGAGGGAGTCAAGAGCTTCAGAGAAGTGCCAAAGCACTTCTTTTCCTTTTCCAAAAGGAGATAATTAATTTAAAAAAAAAATCATACCTAATTCCTCAGAGGAAAGTCCTACCATGTACCTGGAGAAATCCGGAAAACCTGACAGTTTGGATGCCTTGGGTGTAGACCAGTCATTGTCAGTAAGACATCTCATCTTCTTACCTTCCCTTCCAAGACATCCGCAGTTTCATTCTAAAACTTACTATTCCCTAGATCTGTTTTTTAAGCTCATTTAAAAAAATAAAAAAACCACAAACAAAACCCCCCAACAAACCAACCTACAATGGGAACACCATTTTCTCCCTTCAGGATCCCAATTATCACAGAATGACAACTAAGTTAAGTCTTGAGACAGCGCGGGGTAGGAGGGGAAGTACTTCATGTAGCAGCCAGCAGTCGATGCAAAACATTAACTTAGGTAAGCAAATATATCATTGAGGCTCAGTCTACCAAAACTCTCAGGAAGTTATTAGAAACTCAGATTATCTAACTGTGGAAGGTTTTCCCCTGCAGAATACACTGAAAGCATTTTAAATGCAGACAGGATCAAAAAAGCCCCTATCTTACAGGAAGAACATTGTTTGGACAGCATAGCTTCTAGTCACATATCAAGAAATCTGAGCCAACTAACAAGAGAGAAGGGTCTCTCTTCCTAAATGCTCCAGTCCATTTTTACGTGTCTCGTCTCCAGAAGCCACATTAAGCAAGTGATGCAGGAAGAGCTCCAAGATGAAACCATTCTCGGAAACCCTTATCTTGCTATTCTCTTTCCGCCACTATTGCATTCCATGGATCACAGAGCGTATCAATAGTGGATTTAATCAGAAACAAGACATTTCTTCTAGTTTTCTTCTCTCATACTTGTAACACGCCACATGAAAAAAAATAGGCAAGTTTTCTGTTCGTATTAAAATGTGACTGTTGCACGTTGCACAGCCTGATAAACAGCTGTCAGTTCTTGATTTACAGGCAAAAAAAAGATAGTTTTCTTTGTTCTACAGATGTAAAGTTACAGTGTGAATGAAGAGATGAGAGAGAACCTGAAGAGGTAACCTGAGAAATACAACTTGGAAATAAGGGGTAAAATAAACATTTTATTTCCATGAATTTTCCCATGTTTACAGAGCCTTTTAGACTTTGCCTGAAAAAAAAAAAAACTAAAAAAAACCCCAACCATACAAGGCTGGGCAGCCCAACCATGCTTTCATTTTCTACACCCACTCCTTCCTCTCCCTGCCCAACCTTTCACTGACAAAGCTATATTAAAAAAAAATTAAAAAAAGAAAAAAGAATAAAAAAAGAAAGAAAGAGAACCCTGGCAGTTCATACACGTCGTATTCTTTATAGTCACATGGGACAGACTACCACGTTAATGTGCTGACTTACAGACTTTGTGCCATCCAGCGTCCTGCCCTGCCAAACTAGTCCTTCCTAAGAGTCCAGGAGGAAGGCATCTCTTCAGCAAACCCCAGACGCGAAACAGTGCTGTGCTCCCAAAAACAGAGCTAAACACAACCAAATCCAGGCGAGGTGCAGGATGTAAAACCTGCCATTTCTTTGGAGATGGCTGCTGTGGAAGCGGGGAGCCGGGGGGCTCCGTGCCCCGGGGGGCAGCAGCCTACCCCAGACCGCCTGCTGCTGCCCAGGCAGCTCGCCCAGGCGTATGGCTGGGCTGGCAGAAAGGAGGTCAGAGCACTGCCCGCAGCTTACAGCGGAGCCGAAAGCCTGAAGCCAGTTTACAGAATAAAGAGAAAAGCTGCACCGAGAGCAGCTGCTGCCTCTGGGCTAATCGAGCTAGGTACCCAAGGATGAGACTTCCTCGCTTGAGACGGGGAAACATTTCTTTGGTGTTTTCTTAGGGGCACGTCTGGAACTGTGCTTCGGGGTAAAAGCCAGGACGACTTCATCTAAAGGCTCGCGAAAACCCGCAAATCTGTGAGGAAGGGTTGCAAGCAACACCTAAAACATCACTGAGGTCGCATAAAAAAAAAATTCAGACTGGTGAGATTTGTTTTGTGGGTTTGTTTCCTCCCCCACCTCAAATATAAAGCTGTATTATGTTACAGACAACCTTTATACCACAGTCCAGTGACACCTGTTAACTTCTTCCCTCACGCTCCACCATAGAGGTCTCTTAAAATAAATAACTGAAATGAGGTTTACTTGCTGTTTTACCAACAGCAGAATCATAGGAGAAGGAACTGAAGTTCAGATGCAAAGATGGCTGTAATAATTTTGGTAAAGAAGGTTTTCACAGCTGGACTCTACTATTTTGGTTAACTTAATTTTTCACTATGTAAGAGGGCTAGCACGTTACATTTGGGGCTACTGGAGGTCGAGAATTAGCTGCACTACCATCCTCTCTCTCTCTGCTGTCTGTGAAGACATGCAGTATCCATCCACCATATGGAAAAATATCCTAATCCAAGGAGTGGGAAGAGAACAGCAATAGTTTACAGAAAGAGAACAACAATTTACAGAAGGAAGCACCCAACAGCAGAAGCAATTCAACAGCCTTCACAATACAACGGTTTAAACCAACAGCAGCAAATGATTTCTTTAATCTCTGAGGTAGAGAAGTCTTCATCACCATCGCCACAACCATGATTTTTTCGGAAGAAAGTATTCCCAGCTGGGCTGGTGTTGGGAGAGGCGAGAGGAGGGTGTAAGGGGGGGTGGAGAACAAGCGAATGAAGTGATGAAAACTTACAACTCTGAGAACAGAGCACTGACTACTCTTTCTTTAACACAGCAATGAAAAAACAGTGTCTTTGGTTAAAAGCTGGTAAAGGATTGCTAGGTCATAAAGCTACAATAAACCTCTCCTTTTTCGTGAGGGTGAAGGAGCATACTCTTTATGGATTCTGTAGGCAGACACCCAAAACCCAATCACATATAGCTAGATATTTAATTTTCTACCTAAAAACATGCACATGGAAGATACCTAGGATGGGTACTTGGCAAGCAGGGAGAAGCACGAGGAAGACATGAAGAGAGAGGCTATGCTCTTGCAGAGCTTGATTTATTGAGGGACAGCTCACCAAGACCAACAGTTGTTCTCTCTCCCACAACAAAAACACCAAGTAGTTTTGTCAACATGTAAAGGTAAACTTGTTTTTTAAGTGGTACCGTATTTACTTTGATTTGCTATTTCATTCTTTGTTGTCTATATCTGATTGCAACAACTAAAACACTCTGTAAGATTTCAGCTGCACGCTCCAAAATCTATTCTAAATCCTACTACAGTAGGAGAGAAATGCAGTAAAAGGGAAATACTGGAAAGGATAATGAATGCATACGAAATATATGCTGACCTATATTCAGATAATACATTGTCTTAACAACAAAATCCCAATTCAAAATACAGAAAATAAAACTGAATATATGTACACTGAACATCTTCAATTATTAAAGAAAATACAGGCAGCCAAAGAAAATACAGTGGTAAATTTTATACCAGGAAATATTAACAAACTTATTTTCCCTACCTCTGAGGAAAATAATGTGTGTTAATTTAAAGGCCATAAGAGAATACTGCTGCACTGAAACTGGCCAGGAGGTGTAATTTACAAGACCACTAAAATTTCGAATATATACTGCTCACACAGAACCAAAAAAACCCCAGAAAACAAACAAAAACCCCACTACCACTCAGATTTATTAGTACTTTTCAGACTTTACAACTTTATCACTTAATTCACAGTGCTATACTATTTACATTTTAAAATTTTTCTTAAAACAGGATTTGTGCATTTACATTCTAAAACATTCATACAGACAACTGTCTATGAACAGCCATCAGATTAATGGATCATAAAGTAAGAGACTATTACATGATCAGGTATCCTCTGCTGAAGTCACTATTCTGTTTAACTTATGGCTAAATTTCAAAGGTATGGATAAAACTATTTCTGGGATATTAATTTTACTCTTAAAATAACAGTAGAAGAAAATCATCACTGAGTAATAAGGAGAGCGGTAAGGGGAACAACAATAGTTATGATCACTAATCTCCTAAAACAGAATAGTTTTTATCAGTCTGCATTCCAACAGTTTTACTATCAAGTTAATTAATAGACTCTTAACGCTAATATCTAAATGCCAAGCAATTAATGGCACTGAACTATAAATGGCTTTGTCTTTGCTCTTGTAGAGTTATTTTATAAAGCAAATGCAATTCTATCACTTCAGTGATTTAATGCAGGCTTTGTGAGGTTAATATTCCCAAGCAATCACAAAATAAAGAACTGCTTTAATTAACCTTCTGTGATTTAAACACTGAGAGAAATCAGAATTTAGAAACTTTAAATACCACCATCATAACAAAAACAGTAAGAATACTTTGTGGATCAAAGCCAAACCACTGATTTGAGAACTTTGAGAAATACATTTGAACACAGGTATTTTAATGTATTTCTAAACTCATTAAAAAGATTTTTCTCTAAGCATAACATACTAAATCCATGATAGATTTTACATAGTTTTTGTAGTTGCGTTGAAAAAAAATGTTTCCTTTCAGGATTATCTACTTATAAATACTGAAGATCTTAGTTTGAAAAAATGATTCAGTATCCCCACCTTTTGCACTAGAATGTTTTGCAGAGATTTTTGTTATGGAAGTGGGACATTGCCTGCTCAATCTACAGACTGACTGCATGTAAGTAACTGACCACTTAAAAATAAAGGNTTTCTCTCTTTCCAATTAAGCTGAAAGGAGGCTCTTATTGCCAGAATTTCTTTATGACACTGCATGCAAACTTCATTTCAGTACATGAAAAAACCTCATCAGGACTCGGGCGTCTCTGCATTGTTCATCTCACAAGCACAAGAGCTGCGATATGTCTGCTCGGTTTAGAACAATACAAAAACACAGGAATAAAAATTAAAAACCAGCAGGGTACAGGTGGTCACGAACATTCCTGACAAACAGGTTTGCAGTGTGCTCTGACCCATCTCCTCTGACCATCCAGCCAGATACCATCAAACCCCCATCAGCAGCAGGTGCCCGAAGAAGTGCACTTGCTGCTTTCTCAGGAGAAGAAAGCCGACCTTCAAAATTCCTCCTTCGAACTGCAAACAGAAAAGCCTGCTTTTGGCAGAAAACCATTAATAGATGAACGCAGCAAAAGAACGTACAGACTGGGAAAATGTTTAACTACAATGAGGGAACTTTAAATTGAAGGTGCCATACAATTTTTGAGACAAAACAGAGGCAAACAAATACTTTCACTGACAGCAAGATTATACAACAGAAGCATGAACAAGCTTGCTACATTTTATACATAAACAGTATTACCACTTTGCACGATAAAATACTTCTCCTTTCCCAGTAATATCACTTAACAAATCCAAATAACTACAAAGACAGCTATGTGTAAGGGGTCATTATACATGCTAACTTTAAAGACTTCAGAGCTATTAGACTGGAGCTGATTTTTATTTGGCTAAATTGATCACCATGTCTGTAACGGCTTGCTTTAAAACAACAGGGCCGAGAAAGTCATCTTAAAATCTGAATGCAGTTTTTTGGGTTTGGTCACCATGCCTTCAGCAAAAATAAGCCCGCGCTCCTGTGAGTGCTGCTCCGTGCTATGCCCTCAATTTTGTGTTCACGCTCAGGTGCGAGTTTACAGACTATTATCCTTGCTTTTTCTGCCTGACTATTCCTGCTAGCTACTTGGCTCTGGAAGATCATTCTACAAGTCTGACAAACTAGCACCTATTATAATCTTATAAATACAGATATAAATCACTGAGGGAGAAAGAGAAAGGTTCGACATTTCCTGGAATGACATAAGCAATACTGAGCAAACGGAGCACTCCCCAAATGGACAATAATCAGCTATTCCCACTGCTGGGAGAAGATGTGGCACAAGAGGAGTCATGGCTTCACTGAACTCCCGAGCTGAGTAAGTAACCTCTGCCACACAGATAAATAGCCATATGCTTAACACTTATTTGCTACTATAGCAGCATCGTGACTATGAAATAAGACTTTATAAAAGCAGAAATTTAACTGGCAAAGACTTCAATCAGTTAAGTGTTCATTGAACCTACACAGGTTCAAACCTCATTTGCCCTTTCTGAAAACATCATGTGCTTAAGAAAGGCTCAAAAGGGATAAACTAGTTTTATGTGCAGGATCAGTACCTTTTCTAAGCATTTCAGGAGTGAGTTTGTTTTCAAATCACTTCAGTGTTCAGCAAGGTAAGGTGACAACTGCCTTTCAGAGGTGCTGGTCACTGGTGGCTTGTCTAGAAGCCAGGATTTAAGTCATGGTGTGAGAGTTTGGAAGTCAGTTGCTGAAAGCCCACTCCCCTTCCCTCCTCCCGCCAACTCCAGCCAAGCTTTATTACGGATGCAGAAAGTCAAGCTTGCACTATGCCTTTTGATATCTACTCGATCTCTCTGAAGTAGGTTCTCTGGCAACAAAGGGTTCAGCATACCAAATGGATGTCTTCATAAAGAGTTATACTGCTGTTTTTCCTTATCTCTAATTTCAGGTCCCACAGAAAGGAGGCTGGAAAAGCTGGCAGAAGTATGTATATCTGTATGAGATTTTCCACCTACACGTTTTGTCATCAGGCATTTCCCTGCTCACTATGTACAAGCAGCCCTGGTTTCTAAAAGCCAACCAACAAGTACCCATCAGAAGCAAAAGTTCTTAGTGCCATGAATTTGGGGTTGAGTGGTTTAAAGGAATCACTTCCTTCTTGTACCACTTTGCCCTGGAAATAATTGCTTCGAAGCTAGAAACAAGCCCAGCACTTCAAGACAGTGTGTATATACACTGGGCACCAGGCGCCTCTGTTGCTGAGACGACAGAAGCCATGACAGATTTATGGTACGCCACAAGTAGTGGTGTCAGCCACTGCCTATGATGGCAGGCAACAATCTCTTCTGAACATTAAATTTGATTATGAGTTCTCATATAACTGTAATAGCCAGCTTCCACAAAGAATGCTTTCCTATATGCCTGGCAGCAAATGGCAGATTAACCTACAAGCTTGTTCTTTCCCAGATTTCCTTTGGTTCATAACACAACGAATATTAAGTGCAACTACTCATCTACTGGTAGGTGATTACAGACACAAGAGTTAGAAGGACAGAAGGACAAATGATTTTTATTACAACTTCAAGCCATGGTCAGCTATATGTTACTTGCAAGGCCCCATATATTCTAAAAGAAGTTTAAATTAAATTCTGCATGAGTTAAGACTAAACTACAGTACAGTCGACTGCTAATTTTGTGCCAGTTGGTAGTAACTCTAGTAAGTGAAGATTTTATTAAAAAGAATAATTGTCTTGAGGTATAAAGCTTAAATTTGGACTCATTGAGGATTGTCTGTATTACTTAGTCATGAATTTGGTATTTGCAGTAACAACTATCCCTAACTTACAACAACAGTGGTTTTGTACAGTGTTACACCCCAAAACAGCTTGACAATGTTAATTAAGATGCTGCTTATTACACTGTTAAAAGACCTTTAGCAGCTCTCATCAAATTTAAAAACAAGCCTTCAGCCTCATTGTACCAAAATCACTTTAATAATTTGATGCATTTTGCCATAATACAGTTTGTTCTGTTTTCATGACAGTCATACAGCTTGGACATAAAAACAGATTAATTAGTTTCACATTTTGTTCACATTCTCAAAGACTGTTTCAAATTGGGTAATGTTTTATCTGTCCTACCTTGCACTGACTCAACGCTAGAAACAGATGTCTGCACAAGAACATTCTCATCGTCGTCTCAGGCTTGCGACTGAGACTAGTTCAAACCACCGACACCAGTTCAGGAACAAACCTGAAATTTATGGCCTCCATTGATCCCAGTTTGGGGAACTGGAAGGGAGCTGCAGCCCCTTGCGGGAACATAAGTGGTCCCCAGCCCTCCACCCGCAGAGACCAACCGAGGTAGGACCAGAGATGCCCCCCACCTCAGCATGCTTTGGATGTCTTGCTACCTGGGACTACTGAAACAGTTCACAAACTCTTACTGGCTTGAACTGCATTCATCACACTGACCCACTCTCTGGAAAAAACAAACCAACCACCACTAGTTATTCTACTCATTCTTCCTATGACAATTCGGGTTGAAATAAATCTCATCATGATCAGTATTGTCTTATTAATAGATAAGGTATTATACGGGTGGGGGTGGGGAAACAAGGTTTTGGTCAGCTTCTAGAACATTTTAATAAAACCTGACAGTGAAGGAATCTTGTTTGTTTGCTTGTTTAGAAAACATTTTCTCCTTTTAAATAAAAAGGCTAAAGACTGAGCCTGAACTATTTTACTGTTCCTTTAAGGCATTTAAAAGGAATGATGGAAACCACACAGGACTGGTGTAAAAACACACACACAGAGCCTCTTTGTGCACACTGTTAACCAGAAGGACCAATGCCCCAGAGAAGCGCACTCGCGTGCCCCACCTCAAGGACCTGCCACAACTTTTTTGCCCTTTTAATCTCATGCCTGCACGGTAGAAAAGGCATCAGCACAACCCCACTCTATTCTGGAAACCTGCAAGCAGAAAGCTTCCAGGAATCCTTAAAACAAAAGATGACTTCAGGATAGCAGTAGCAGGTGTAGAATAAAATAACTATTTTTGTTTAACTAAGAGTAAGACCATAATTATTTTGCAGATCCATTTCATCTGTCAAAAAGTGATATGGTCCCAACTCATAAAATAACACATTAAACCTCAAAGGCACGATCCTCTCTTGATACATATGAACACATGCTACATAAAACAAGAAAATATATAAACATGGCTGTTTAAAAGCCAGTTGGAAAGCATAATAGCTTAAAATATACATCACGCTATCTTAACAAAATAGTGTTTAATGATGACAGTTTAAGTTTGCAATTACATGACATTCTTGAGCAAAATATCACTTCTACTCATGGCAAAAGATTTAAAACTGCAAAAACAACTGAAGCATTTATTCATCTATATGCCATTTCAAGATGAAAAACCCTGCCAAGGGCAACACTGCAGCAGCGTAGCACATCCTTCTCTTTTCTTTTAAAGAGCAGTAAAGGCAAAAAGAAGTTAAAAAAAAACCCACAAGGCGATATCTACATCTACTGGCAATATCTAATGATCAATGAATTTGCTACTGCAATAAATTTGCTTAAAACAAAGCTTTTCCTTCAATGGTTTTTACACAGCAGGCTCCTGATACGAAGAGATGACGACTGATGCTGGCTTAGGGTATGGCTCTATAGTAAGCTATGCCAGTATTACTATCAAATCACCTGTTATGAGACTCCCTTTCTGCCCACCATGCAATCAATTTAACAAAGATCTAAACAACTTACAGTTCAAACATTCAAATAAATCCCACTCTCCTCCTTCCCCTCTATGCTTATTAGAAGAATGGAAAGTCACAAGTCACCAGAACAGTCTCAGAAATTATTTTATCTACTTATTATTTTATCTACTTACTATTTTACTTTTATTGACAAGATCACATATTGAATTCAAGTGAGTTAAAGAAAAGGAGAAATGTCTTCACGCTTCCACAATACGTGAGAAATGAAGACGAATACCAATTTCAAGGCAAAACACTAAGAGTTATACTGACTGAAGAAGCTCGCTTACATCATGTCTAAAAGACCGAAAATAAAACATTCTCCGTACGAAATTTTGTATCAGTCTTCTCCCCATAAAAGAATACCAGTACATCACACTACAGGGTTTTCCATATAAGGCAAACAATGGCAAGAAAAGGACCATTATCCATCCAGAATAAACATTACTTCCAGCTTGATAATATCCAAAACAAGTAGATTGACATAATTCTAGAAGGGAAATAAAGAAAATACAATAGGGAAAAAGGCAAATTACTGAGAGGCCCCCTTTCTCCATCCTCTCTTCTCCAACCTGAAGTAAAACCGGTTCAAGCACACTCACATCACAAGGGCAACAATCATGGAGACTACTTATTTACCCTAAAACAGAACACGAAACTTTTTCACCTCACAGCTGACCCCCTGCTACAAGCAAGATCAGCTTCCAGTCCATCAGGCACGGAATAGCCTGCAAACTCTTCGGGGCAAAGACCACCTTTTTGTTATGTAATTAGAGAACAACCAGAATAACTTCCTGATCTACAGCTGGGGCTGCCATGAACTGCTTCGGTATCACTAGAGCGATTGTCTCTTGCTTCATGTTCCAACCATGCTCTCCAGGAAGAACACTTATAGTTTAAAGTTTTCCCATAATTCTGGCTAGCCAGCGTGAGGCAAAAACATCTTCGTAGGCCAGCTTCTCTCCTTGAGGCTGACATCCTGAGACAACTGACCTTACACATTCCTCAAAGTTGTGATGATTCAGAAGTAGGACTTTGCACCGATGTTGAGTGCAAAAAGCAACAAAATCAATGTAAAAAAGAAAATGGTTAATGAAGAATACAGAAAACAAGGAGAAAATTCATTTGCAAGCTGGAAAGAGAGCAAAATTAAGGATGACAGACAGAAAGGACTGTATGACTGAGACTACCTCAGCTTTTTAATTGATGGGATTATATAAACAGGATGTACTGACATTTTTAAGAGTAGAAATAAGAAAGACACACCAGCTGGTGCAACAGGTATTATATGATTCTGTAGCTTATTTTAAAATTCTGTGTAGAATATATAAAGCCAATATTAAATCACAGCAACACAGAATCACATAGGTTTGAAGAGACCTTCAGAGAGAGGTCATAGAGTCAAACCTCCAGTTCAAAGCAAGTCTGGCGAGAAAAGGGTGTTTGAGGGCCTTGCATAGTTGAATTTTGAGCACCTCCAAGGATGGACACTCCAGTCTCTCTGGACTCCTTCCTGTGTTTGAAAACACTCATGGTAATTTTGGTGGGGGTTTTGGGGGCTCTTTGGGATTTTTTTTTTTCTTTTACCAAGTTGCTACTTCCCTTCTCCCAGTCTGGCCTCACTGCCTCTTGTCCTTCCATTGCGCACCCCTGAGATGAGTTTAGCTCTGTTCTCTTCTACATCCTCACATTTGGAAGCTGTAAATAGCAGCAAGATCTCCCTCGGGCTTTCCCTTAGTTAGGCTGCTCA
The DNA here is from genome assembly GCA_013396915.1 of Stercorarius parasiticus. NCBI lineage: Eukaryota > Metazoa > Chordata > Aves > Charadriiformes > Stercorariidae > Stercorarius > Stercorarius parasiticus. The sequence continues at coordinate 84,709 of VWZL01004121.1, forward strand.
ACATATCAAAATTCAGAGAACTCCACCCTTAAAACTTCTAAAACTGTATGAATCCTGTTTCTCTTGCTAAAATTTTAATCAAGCAAACTCTAATTTTTACATTATTTTCAAAAGACAGTCTCATATAAGCAGAGACATGTATGCTCAAATAACCACAGTTTTTATAATTTTTGTCTCAGCAGCAGAATTTGATGTACATTCCCAACTTTTTTGTTATCCTAGTATTAATTTTTGTATTATACACTGGTTACCACTTGACAGTAAGTCTGCTATGCAACGTCAGCAGAGAAAGAACACTGTTGCTGACGTCTCAAAAGTATAGACTTAAACTTCTTGTGTTAGGAATTTGTTTTCTAGATCAGCAGTTCCCAAAGAACAGGAAAGAACACAGTGGTGAGGTTTTAGAGAGAAACATCAGAGAGGAGGTGTTCATCTGATGACCCTTCTTGCGACAGGGGGAAGAGCAGCCACAGAACCAATCTGGACACGGGCAAAAGGAGCAAGCACCAAGGTGTTAAGGACTACTTATTATTTACATGAAAGAGTCCCATCTGCACACGAATATTCAGGAAAAGCCTGTATAATTCAGAGCCTGGGAGGTTCTGAGTTATAGGAGGTTAAGAGTCTGACCACTACTGAAGAATACCATAACCAAACAGCCATTCATAAACCACGAAGAATTTCAGGTGCGATTCTCACACTAAGGTTTACTAACCACAAGGCTGTGTTGCTGAGGACCTCATGTATCATCTGAATTTGCAGATTCAGGCAAAAATACCTATTGACCTTGAGATGCCTGTATCACCCTTGGAGCCTGTATTTAGACACTCCTTCAATGTACCCTCAAATCCTCAAAGAAGAAATGTGGCTACATCAAGGTTGGTATCTTCTACTTGTGAATCTGTCCCTACCTTTTTCTCCATCCCAGTTCTCTGAAGTCCATAATATGTGGAAGGCTTTACTCTCATTTTGCCTTTATCCTCTTCTATGATACCATTCACTTCATTGCACAAACCTTCACTTTACTGGCTATGATAGGAAATGATGTAATTGGAACATGTATCAAGAGATTAGATCAACAAATGATTCTATAAATCAGTATCTCGTTATTTCGTAAGTCCTGTACAGTTGGTATGTTTTGCACATTTTTTTTTAAACTAAAAATCCATTCAACTGACAGTATTTAAAATCTGATGAGATGTCCACGGGAGCAAAAAAAAACATTTCAATTTATCAAACTGTGATATGTAGACACTGGAGCAGCTGTGTTCCTTCTGTCTCATAGGCTGTATTACTAGGACTTTATCTGCTAAGACTTCACCAAGATGCTTATGAACAGTGTTTTCAAGTCATAGAGAAATCAAGCATTTAATGGTAAAGTAAAAAGCAAGAAAATTAAATTTAAAGACACAACTGCAATCTTTAAAGTCGCAGTTACATATAATCCAAAAGACGGAAAGTGGTGACATTTACAAGAATATCATAGATACAATTAAGAATTCTATTTCATAAACCATCCAGCATTTTAATGAAAAAAGTTAATTCTCAATGGAATTTTAAAATGTAGATGAAGAAAAATTAACATGCAATTACACAGTGAAATTATCATAGCTTTATTTTAAAATCGAAGGAGGGAAGCCTCCTGTACCATTGCTACTGACGGCATCCTTTGTTAGTTTATTTTACACACTATTTTTACTTCAAGCTAAGATTTCCACATTGCACCAGCATTACCCCAAAATGTTAGCCAACCATGCCTGACGGAATTCCCCAGTGATACGCAGCAAGTGCTGATGCTTCCACTAATACCCAGTCTTGAGCAACTCACTTTTGTTAGATTTCCCAGGATGGCGAGTATGCTTTAGTTCCATCCTTCCATTTCCAGATCAGCTCTCTGTGATTAACAGAGCTGAGACTGCAGACAGAACTGAGCCTACACGTTCAGCTGCATCAGCTACGCACATCCATTTTGTTCAGTATCTAAAATCCGGGTTTCTCAAGCTCTGGGAAGCAGACCCCTACACTATCACTTCTGATCTTAGTCAAAAACAGACTCCCTGTAAATGAATTTTAATGGCTAACACACAGCAGAATTCAAGAACAGCAGTGGATATTGAATTGTGCAGTTTCACTAACTGGATGTGCAAACTGACAACATTCAAATTAATAGCTGTAAAATCAATTGAAAATATCTCTTAAGAAGTTCCCTTGACAAAGCAGCTCCAAAACGCCTTGAACTCACCTATCCTCCAGCAAAGTATAATGAAAAACAAAACCGTAGTGATCATATTAGATGCAGGAGCTCTTAACAACCTCTGTCTTGTGAGGGGAAAACAAAACAAAACAAGGAAAACTTCCAGCCTCCACTGACACCTGATCAACAAACTGTTACTTCTTTTTAAAAGCAGAATTAATAGTTGCTGGGGTATATACACTGGCTTTATTCAAAAAAGCTGATATAAAATAAAGCCTGAAAGTGTGTGCGGATGTATTTGTGCATATATCCCCAAAGACCTTTCAGAAGGGTGTTGTCAGATTCCCTGTTTCTGTAGTTTTGTTTTTAACGCTGTTCTCTCGAAAAGGGGTCAGCTGGGTTGTGTTCATTTCACACAGATCATTTTTTCACTTCCAGCTTCGGGGCGACTGTCTGTGGCGGAGGACGTTGCTTACCTGCTGAGCCTGGTACCTCTGCTGGGCCTGCGACAGGTATTGTGCCTGGGGTGGCAGATGCTGAGGCTGTGGCTGCTGGTTGTAGTACGGCTGCTGGCCCTGCTGGCAGTAGCCACTTACACCTTGCTGGCCATACTGAGGTGGTATCTGTCAGAAGAGCAAAAGCAAAAACAGGAATTGAGGCACAACAGGACATGAAATCGAGCTATGTCACATCTGTGTAGCAACCTGAGCAGCAGTGATATACTCAGCCATACACACAACGCAACAGTCCCACTCTTCTATGCAGCAGATCATGCAAACCCTTAGATCCTCTTGCTTGAGCAGAACGAGTAAGCCCGAGTGCTCTGTATAGTTACTCTTTTCAGGAAGAGCTTTTAAGGAAAATGCTGCTGAACATCACGATCCCATAATGCCCACCCTTAAAATACAGAAGCTGTTATTTTAAATGTTTGCACTCCATAGGCACGTTACTGAGGCAAATCAACAGAGGAATCATTCTGATGCACTGACCCACAAGCAGAATTGTGGAAAAAAGGAACAACTGTAAAATAGACATTGAAAGAGAAATGCCTTTTTTGGAGCAATAAAGTATTAATTTTTGTGAAGTGTTTTGCCCACAACCCTCAGGTTTTTAGCTTTTGTGTACACGTGTGTTTAAGCTTTACACCAAAAAAATGCCTGGGGTTTGGCAGGTTTGTTTTTGTTGCAGTCAGTCTCCCTTGGTCTCCTCCCCCGCCACTAAGAAAAACCTTTTTAAAAAAAATAAAACCAAAACACCAGTGCAACACAAAACAACCTGTTACAGGTCCCACTAACAAAGAAATCAGCACATGTATCATGAACTGAGAAACACACACACACCCTGAGAATTTAAGTTACAACCAAAAGCAAGTCAATTATACAGTCAGAGGAATTTTCTGCATCAGTTTACTCCGTAAGCCTTGTATCAACAGACACTGACATTTTCTTGAGATATTTGAAAGAGCGCACTTTCAACAAGCTCCTGATATTGTGTCTATTGCTCCTGGTTTAGGCACCTGTGTTTTTCCCCTAAACGCTGGTTATTTAGTACCATTTCAGATGAATGACAGATGCAACACAGGAACTCTCCCTTCTAGAACTCACCTCCCATTAGTCCTGCATATCCCTGCCCTCAGCAAACGTCTCAGACACCCGACCACATCTGAAATGCTCTGATCTCACAATTGTTCCCACTGACTCTCTGATACACCGATAAATCTGTTTACTCAACATGTAAACACATACCTGTTCTACCTAAAGTTAACTTACTATATTCAACAATATAGTAATATTTGCTATGTGATAATTAATAATACAAAGTCAAATTTAAACAAGTGTGTAGGTTGTTTTTACTACCACAACTTGATCTGCTCCTATTACTTCTCCCAGAAGCTGGTAGTCCTACTTCTTGCTAAGGTCAGCACTGTAACCCCACCTCTGCAGTTCTCTTCGCTTGCGCTTCCATTTCCTTCATCATTTCACAGGCTGTTAGATGCTTCTGTGACCAAAGTAACCCTTTTTCACAAATACCCTCCTCCCTGCTGATGCATAAATGAGGCAGCTATAATGCAAACTAAAAAGGGTGCATTGGAATATCATCAGGCAAACAGACAGCTGGAGTCTGGGATCTGACAGAAGACCACATGGTGATTTGCCTGTCAGCTGCAAAGGTCACAGAGCCTGGACTGGTTCCTAGGAAATGCTGAGGAGAAACCTACGTTGTGGTCCATCTGGGTCCCAGTAAAACTAGGAAGAAAAGGAAAGATATCCTGACAGCAAAATATGGGCTTCTGGAAAGAAGAAGGAAAAGAGAATCTGAATGCCTAGTTGACAGGATGGTGACAAAGCAAGAGATAAGATTCATCAGGAACCAGAGTATTTCTAGAATAAAGATATTCATACAGGAGAGCTGGAACTCACCAGAACACAGGAGTGAGGTCACTGGTACCTAACGATCAAGAAAGTGAAATTTTAACTGAAGAGACGGGATTAGAAGAACACATGGTTCAAAACCATGGCATTACTGTTAAAAATGAAGATATGGAGATTCTGGGTCACCAAGTGAAGATGCTGAGAAGAACAGAAGAATGAAAGCAGATACACAGGCGACTGCAGAGAATGTATAGATTCAGAATGTATAGAATGATATAGACATAGAATGATGATATAGACATAGAATGATGATATAGACATAGAATGATGATATAGACATAGAATGATGATATAGACATAGAATGATGATATAGACATAGAATGATGATATAGACATAGAATGATGATATAGACATAGAATGATGATATAGACTGCAGAGAATGTATAGATGCACTTTTTGCAGAGTAGCAAAAAGAAAATCCAACAATATATGGCCTTCTACACAAAGGGGGACAGGGGAAGAAGAAAAACTGGATCACTGGAACGTCAAGCTTCCAACAAAAGCACTAGCAACAGTCATACCAGAAATATGGTAGAAGGGAGACAATTAGTGGGTCGCTATTTTGCATCATCCCAGGGCACAAAAAAAAAAATAGGGAACACTGCTGATGACAGAGTAACATTATATGCTATATAGAGTTCATAAACAAATTAAAACAAAACTCCACCTCACCAAGCAGCAGGGGTCTGGAGCTTGGTTGGGTCGGGAAGAGTGAGTGCTGGGACAACCAGGCATGGCGAGACCATGGCAACACTGTCAGCAGGACACCAGCAGAGGCATGGTTCAAGATAGTATAGAGTGAGACTTCAACTCCTCCCACGTAGACTGAGCAAGCAGACTACAAAGCAGAGCCCGAAGTCTCAGAGAACTGAGACAGGTGATTCCCAAAGGTGGTTTCATGGAGCTGCTGGTCAGGGACCCAGCATGAGGAGCCACTGCCTTTGGCTCAGACCCGAGCAGCAGGAATCATCTACTGCTACATCCTACAACTGTAAAACCACTACGCATCAGTGACCATAACACAGTTAAATTGAGCATCCCTACAGGAACAATGAAAATCAAGGAACCTACTACTGTTGTGCTTAACTTCAAAAAGTGTAACTACATAAAAAGGAGAAAGCTTGTTAAAACGAAGCTCTAACAGACAGCTACAAGAAATAAAATCTGACTGGCAGCATCAAAGCTGCTTAACAACAACCACATGGAAAGCACAGAACCCATATTCACCACCTATTAAGAAAGACTTGAGAAGAGGAAAGGGACATCAGCATGGCTCATCGCAGGTTTCTAGAAGCAAAAAGGCATCCTTCAGTAAGCTGACACCCAGGCCAAATGATGAAACCAGAGCAGACTGTAAACTCTGGCACTTCAAATGTAATAAGGCAGGCCAGAAAGAACTGGAGGAACCGCTAGGATAGGGAATCAAATGAGTAATGAGTAATTTCTTCAAGCACATCAGGAGCAGGAGGTCTGCCAGAGAGTCTGAAGTGCCAAGTGATGATCAGGGTATAAAAGGAGCTTCAGGAAAACAGGGCCATCACAGAGAAGCTTAACAAATTTTTTGCACTAGTGTGCACACTGTGGAAAAATCTTGGGAGGTTCCCATGCTGGAGTCCTCCTTTGTGAGGAACTCAATGAACACGTCTGCATATGATGGGACTATTCATTGAACAAACTGACAAATCAAGGGTGAGAAATGCTCAAGACCATACAGTATCACCGCAGAGGTCTAAATAAATTCAAGAATGAAATAGCTGAATTACTAACAATGGTACACAACCTTCAACCTGGAGCTGCCTTGGTGGGTGAGAACTGGAGTATAGCTCTTAAAAAAAAAGCAACCAAAAAACCCCCAGAGATCTGAGTAATTTAAGACTATAAAAGACTGACGACTGTTATGGATAAATCAGTACAGCCAAGAATGAAGACCAGAATTAAGAAACATCAACACAGCTTTTGCAAAGGAAAATCCCTCTCTACAGACTTCTTGTATTTATTAGGAACAGTCAAACACAAAGGTTCAGAGAAATGCAACAAGAATGATCAAAGGTATGGAACTGTTTCCATACAAGGAAGCTATAACCCTCTGACTGTGGAAAGGACACCAGGACGTAAGAATATGATAGAAAGCTACAAAACCATTTTGTCCAACACAACAATTAGGAGACATTAAAGTATGCTGGTAGAAGCAAAGTTCAAAATGAGAGAGAGTGGGAGAAAGAGGTTCTCTCGTCACAGAGGTAGCAGATGTTTGAAACTCCTTGCCAAATGATGTTTTGAAAGCTGAAAGTTTATGTGGGCTCAAGCAAAGACTGGACAAGTTCACAGAAGATATATCCTCTGAGGGTTACCAAATATATAGAGCCACATCTGGCTCAGGAAGTCCCTGAACTGAAAATAGCTGGAGGCTTGGAAAGTACTGGGGGAAGTATCACATGCTCACTTTTTTCTGACTCTTCTCTAGGCATCCAATTAAAGCCTCCACTGGAGGCAGGATACGGGGCCGCATGAACCCTTGATCTGACCTGATAAAGCCATGCCTATGTTCTAACCACCTCTTTGCAATACATATTTGTGTCCTGTGAGAAAGCAATAAAAATTTGGTCTGCGAGGTACTAAGTAACAGATGTAAGCAACCTAAAGAGGCAATAACACCTTGACTGCCAGAAGCTGGGAGACTGCTCCAATTTCTGAAATGTTTTCCCTAGCAATCTGCTTACAGACACCGGTGTAAAAAAGGGCACTGGGCTCTTCTCACCTTACGCATCAGTTGCTTATGTTGGAATTTTCCCCCATATTCTCCCAATCCAAACTCTTTAAAAAAAAAATAAAATTAAAAAAACCCAAACACCACAACACAAAACAACAAAAAAAAACCCCAAACCGCAAAAATGATCCTGATGCTACATGTACTTTTAGAGAGTAAAGAGACCGATCACCACTGCCTTAGCTGAACACTCAGTATAATTTCTGTGGCTATTTAAATAAATAACAAACAACAACATGCAAATTAATCCTCCTGCTTTACTGATGGGGATCACAAGGTACCGCTTATGGACAAATGTTTATTAAACAGCATATAAAAAAAACTTAATTAAAATCTCCCCAGAACAAAACAAATCTGAAGCCAATTACTTACAATGCTTGGAGTGAATGACCCAAGCATCCTCTTTCTTCCTAAGGTAAACCCTCCCTCCCTTTCTCCCTTACACCCACATTCTTTGCGGCCACACAACGCAGGAGATAAGAATTTGGGAAACTTAGGGATGCCTGTGGTAATGCATGCATTCTTGGGATGACGGTTCAAGAGAGAACAGACCGGAATTTGAATCTATTTCTAGGCAAGCACAGAAACTCTAATAATTACTTTGCCTCCTATCTGACTTGCACAGTACAAATAGCATTATTTTGGGAGAAGTATGACTGGCCATCAGTGATTAAACCAATGCGAACAAGGAAAAGATGAGAATAAAAGAGGAACAAAACTGGCAGTCAGAATGAAGAGGTGGGAGAAATCCAATTGAACCTATAACTTAGCCCATTATCTTTAATTCTTGCTTGAACAAGGGGTCTTGTGGCAGACATTCTTTGTCCAGGTACTACCTTGGTAGTAATGGAAGTTTTAAGCAATTTTTGCATGCATAATCCATAACTAATGTCAAAGGAGAAGGATCATTAGACAGCATTACAGTCATTATAATAATTTTTAAAATTAAAATGTAACAGAATTAGTGTGTTAGCATAGGTACGCTAATAATACCAGCAATATGCAGCTACTGCACTTTTAAACCATCCAGATGGCTAGATCCAGTTAATAATGGAAGAAACTTTGTTTGTCCCCTGTCACAAAAAGCTCTGCCAAGTCACTTTGGGACCCACCTGAACATGCCAGTCACCATGACATGCGCACTATACGGCAAGAGTCCCAGCACCATCGGTCATTGCTTCTCCCTGCAATCTATCTGGTGCCCAAAAAGTGAAGCAGACCCTGCATAATGTCAGTAGCAGGCAGCAGCACAGTTCAGAACTCTTGAACCACAACTTCATGATACAAAAATCTGGGGGGAAAAGGCATGTCTGGCCTGATCAGCATTAAGCCCTACTTACAGAAAGAAGAAAAGCTGAGCTCCAGAGGCAGGGGTGGCAGTCAAAAGAAAGGATGATGCTACCCGATTCAATGGCCTACTGTGCTGAGAAACAGTGAGACACATCTGAATACTGTGAAACTATCTTCAGAAGTGTAATCATCAGTAACATTCCACTTTCCTAGCAACTATAACACTGTAATTACATAGAAATTAGAATACAAAATGTATAGTGAGTGGAATTCCCAGAAGAAAAAAAAAAAACAACACACAAATGAAAACATCACTTGGTACTTCACACCAGGAATAAAACAGCACATTCTTTTCAGTCAACAAAACATTAGAGCCAAATTTAATTCTAATTCTTTTAATTTTACAGTGGTCACTTCAGTAATAACTATAAAGAAAACTGCCACACAGTTGCTATCAAACCTTCAAATAAAACTCTGGTGGATTTTTTGAAACATCTACTGGCTTCGGTCTCAGACTTCCAAAGCCAGACCTCTGCCAAAACATAAGTATTTTCCCCCGAACATTCAAACCATGCACTTCTTCATACTTTTGAATAGGAAGTTATATGAGAAAACTAACCCTCTGACTTTCACATACTTAGAAAAAATTTGGTGCGTATCTAGAACTTTCATCTAAACCAGCGTTTTCATCTATACATTCATCTGGATTACCGAAAGAAGAAAAATATAATATGCTTATACAGAGTAAGGAAATTCTCTGGTACACATTCAGTGGAAGATTCCATCCGAATTAGTGCAGCATGATCTCCAGTCTCAAATCACCATGTCCAACCCCAGCATGCTTGTGCACACAGTCTTAACGAAGGCTACTAGTCCTTCTCACTGAATGAGGACAAAAAATTCTAAAAGGAAACCAAGTAAAAAGCTGGGTGTTAATGTCAAGGCCACTAATCAGAGGTAAATCAGAAATCCTGATGCTAAGGCATTTTATTCATGCATTCTATACATTCTATTACTTCTTATCACTTAGCTTTGACCTTTTGACGATACGTTGGTCACAATGCTCACCTATGTTGCTACCTTTCCTAGACTGCTTGCCTTTACACCGAAGTATGAACTTTAAAATCTTATTAAGAGCCTTTAAAATATTAACACTGGGCCTGACACTGGTCCACCCTGTGACCCAGAGCAAGGAAGCGTCAGGATAAAAAGCATGTTTCTGTGTCACAGCACAATAATCCCCATTCCAGAACCTACAAGGTAGCGGATTTTGCAGAGTCATTAAATGTATGTCTATGTTGAGGACTGCAGTGCAGTACTGCAAACTAGCTGAGATAGTGGAAGAAGCCTACCCCAAAGGCTGCTCTAGGCTAATTTGCCGTGCTCTATAGAAGGGTGATTAGGTCAGAGGGAGAGCCACGCTTGTGTAGACAGACAGCTTCTTGTATACAAGCCAGTTCATTTAAAAAGGTACCTCAAGTATCCTTACAATACACTGCAGTCTGCAATGCAGTCATACCCTGCACTCCTGCTAACATGCAGGACAGGACGGACAGGACTTCAAACACATGCCTGTAGTCCCCTTCTCGCACAGCAGCATGATTACTCCAGTGTCAGTGCAATGTATATGGCATCAAATATGTACCTGTCATGAGGTGCTCTCTATATACTGCCTTTTACTGCGGCTTAAATCAAAGCAACCTGAGCTAACCCATTATTAGTACAGGCAATTTTCCTCTCTTTTAAAAAAAAGAAACTATAAAAAAAATAGAATGTAAAAAACTAAGACTACCTGATTTAAAAACTCTCCAGTCAGAAAATATAGACGTTAAGGTTCCAAAAGCAACATTAACTGAGCCGTGTTGCACATATATAGCACTTTCTGTTTCTGATTTATGTTGTCAAAGGCATTTCATAAAATATAGAGGATGTGAAATGTGGCTCAGTTAATGTGGCTGCTAGAATCTTATCATTTATGTTTTCTGACTTCTTAGCTGTGCAACCTTCGCATCTTATTAACATAGTTTTTTGCATAGACTGTAGTATGGAACAGTACTTATGTTTTATGTATTGACATATTTTTGACGTACTGATATTTTGAATAAGTTTGCTATTCTTCGTGATGAGAGCCAAATAAATAAAGACTACTACCACAAAATAGTCAATCATTTATAAAGAAAACCAATATCTCTCCTTCCAAAAAAGAACGCTTTGATTCCCTTGTCAGAAATTGATGAAAACTACCTCTGCTGTAAATGCTAAATCTATGCCAATATCACAACCACCTCCCACTCCCACCTCCCCCTAAAACCAGCAAACAAACGAAAATAAAAAATTTGCATGTTTTAGATGAGCTAAAATTAGTTTCGAGGGAGAGGTAAACAGCTGAGTCTAGAAACAACAGGAAGAAATTTTTCCTACATAAGAGCCTGATAGTGTTGACTTGTACACTGCACTAGAGTTTGAACTAATGTAACATTTGGTCCTTTCTGCAAATTAAGGGACGAAAATATGATAATCTAGTACGAGATTTCCATATTGTTATATCCATCCCCTCAGACCAACACCATAGATAAGACTGAAAATTTGCAATAGAATTTTTTTCAGAAAAGCTGTAGTGATATATTATATTAAAAATAGAGAGAAATCATAGTGCCTCTCTATATATATACACACACACTTAAAGGATGAGTCAGATAAGGTATCTATTCTTATACCCTGCCTTCCTTCCTTTTTACTTTTTAAAGTGATCAAAACAATTAAAAGGGATCATGTCATCTGCTTAAATAACAGATCTCCCTTTTGCAAACTAACATAAGAAAAAGCACAACAGAACTGCCACAACCGACATGAGCTTCACCTGATCCCCGCTGTTGTCTCCAATGACTGGTGCTTCAGTACAAAGCATGCAGGAAACCTCATCCCGCACTGCACTAATAGCATGAAACTCACCTAAGAAATGCCAGCTGTTAAAGAAAATTGCAAAAGCCGTATTTAACCTGATATTTTTAATCATATAAGAAATAATTTATCACAAGGCACATGCATATATGAATGCAGTCACCTACAGTCTTTGGTCCCCAAATCCTGTATTTGCCGTTTATTTTCCTGGAAATTGGTAGCACTTTTGACCACTATTTCTCAAATGGTGGCTAAAATAAAATATGGTTAAGAAAATACACATAAACATTTTTCTTCAGACAAGTTTTGCAGTGCCACTCAAACCTTCTAAAGCAGGGAACATAAATGAGAGGTATGGGTTGAGTCTGAATAGCAGGTAATCTCACCACATGAGTAATCCTCCATTTTTATGCATTTATACACAGAGAGACTCAACGCTTAACTACTGGAGACTGAAAAATCCCTCTGCAAAACGGTTTTCACTCTATGTTTCTTCTGGCACATAATCTTTGTAGCTGGAAGAAATGCAAACATTATTCTTTAATTGCAGCAGTGAGAAAAGGCAGAATGCACACACACCCTGTTTACCATCGCTTCCCCAACATTTTGCACGCCCTTGAGTTTTCCGTCCTTCTTCCAGTCTCAAGAGAAAAAGGTGCTTTTTTAATTCATTCGTGTGCTGCTCCTGAGATATCAATCTTGACGAATACTGTCTTTACCATTCCAAAGTTTGATGGCTTTCAGGGCTAAATCATTTGAGATCAGAGCCCTTCACTGTACCTCTTAAAAATAGCAAAAGAATATAAAGTATCTTCCACAGGGAGCGATGCTGTGTACTCTTCTACTAGCCATGCCTTTCTCCTGTTTCCACCCAAACTTGTTCAGTTCACAGACCTTCACAGTGCACGCCCTCTCTCCCGGACAGCTGCTTTTCTTATCCTTTCTTTATTCCTATCCTGCACCTAGGGAGGAACAAACCCATGCATCAATACATGGTGGAGGCCACCCAGCTGGAAAGCAGCTCGGTAGAAAAGGACCTGGGGGTCTTGGTGGACACTAAGTTGAACATTAGCCAGCAATGGGCCCTTCCCACAAAGAGGGCTAATGGTATCCTGGGCTGCATTAGACATATTAGAAGTATTGCCAGCAGGTCAAGGGAGGCGCTTCTGCTCAGCATTGGTGAGGCCACCTGTGTGCAGTTCTGGGCTCCCCAGTACAAGAGAGACATGGACATACTGGAGAAAAATCAATGAAGTGACACAGGATGATGAAGGGGCTGATGCACCTCACGCATGAGGAAAAGCTGAGAGAGCTGGGACTTCTCAGCCCAGAGAAGAGAAGACTAAGGGACATCTTATCAATGTGTATAGATAGCTGAAAGGAAGGGTGTAAAGAGGACGGAGCCAGGCTCTTTTCAGTGACAGGACCAGAGGCAATGGGCACCAACTGAAACACAGGACGTTCCCTCTGAGCATCAGGAAACACATTTTTACTGTCAAGGGGACGGCGCACAGGGACAGGTTACCCAGGGAGGTTGTGGAGTTTCTATCCTTGGAGATATTCAAAAGACGTCTAGACACGGTCCTAGACAACTGGCTCTAGATGGCCTTGCTTGAGCAGGGGCACTGAACCAGATGACCTCCAGAGGTCCCTTCCAACCTCAGCCATTCTGTGATTTAATAATGTGGAGCTGCTCTAAACATACTTTGTCTTAGTACAAAGTTAACAGCCAGGGGGCATGCCCAATTTCTAGTGTTTAACAGAGAACCCCTCTGGTTTTGGCCCAGATATCTTTGACGAGATCGCCACTCTGGAGTTAGCCGCCGTGGCTCTGCCTCCTGGGCCTGACACAAACAGCAGAGCAGTAGGTTGCTGTTACGCACAGCACGTCATCCCCAGTTCCAGTCCTTCACTTTCCTAAGGGATATCACACTTCTCATCATGAAAACTTGCCATGCACATGCAGTGAGAGAACAGATTTACAGCTCTTTGTGTTCTCATTACGGATTTCAGTCCCCTAATAGTGTCCGCAGCATAGGAGGTCAACACACAAAAAAGGCATGACATCCCACAGCTATCATTTAGGTTCAGCAATTTCTGTGACAAATGTAGTCATTTGTACAGTCCAAATTCTGCTAGTTTCTTCTACTACAGCAGTACCAAAATCATACTTTTCATCTGGACACTAAAAATTCCCCGCAGCAAGGAATCCTGAGGCAAACAGAATGACTGGCTGAACCAACTGGATAAGAAAATTTGATTACATCTCTACCAGCCCAGCATAATTTATTATCTTGCAGCATAGCATTAACTGCCTAAGATCAGGATCCCAGTCCTGTGGTACAGTCCCTCAACAACAACATTCCTACTGACACAGGCAAACACTCTGGAGTACTTATGCTTCCTTAGAAAAATGAGAAATACAAAGCAACCCCTATCCAAAACCCTTCTTCTTTAGATGAGTTTGACCAAACGGCATCAGCAATAAAAAAAAAAACCCCGAAAGAGGAAGATGTAAATCTTTTCTGTGCTGGCTTTTCTTTCCCTTTCGCTATTGGGAACAGATAAAAAACAAGTCAGCCTCTTAAATAAGAGTACCTACATAACAGTCCGAATGCTACATCTTACAGCTGTAATACGGCTATGACTTCAAATATTGCCGCAAGTCTTTTTAAAAGAAAACTTTCAAACCTCTCCTTGTAGTCGCAGAGTTTAGATATTTGATTTATTCCATTTCTATTATTTAATTGACCTATTACTTAGCACTGGAAAACATTAAAAGAACCCTGACAGAAACATCAAAGACATCAATCTTATAAATTCACAGATGAAACCATATAGCACATCATAATTTCTTAAATAATTACAGTTTTATTATACTCAAAATAAATGATTATTGTAAATTATTCCTCATATCAGTTACAAGTAAGTCTTAGAAACATCTGCTAAATGTAAGTATCTCAATACAGATAATCCAATTCACATAACATTATCCTCAAAACGGAATGGAAAAACAAACAAGAACGTTTATAGTCATAACATTACTTATAAAAAATTACCTGTTTGATTAATTGAAAGCAGCCCCCTTAAAAACTTACGAAGAATCACCATCAAGTTCATTCGTTCATTCTGCCAACCTACCAGAATTCTTTTTTTAATTAATATCGCAACTATTCTGAACTCAAATACTGTGCTCCATCAGTTAATCTTTAAAACGCCTACTACTCTTCCAGAGCATCCAAGCATCTCCGGTATATCCAGGCATGCTCCTTTCCTTTCTTGAAAGCTTCAACTCCCCTTCCCCCCCCAGGTCTGGTCGTTTGGGGCTATTATCTGAACACCTATTTTGTTTAAGCATCCACAAAACAAATTCTTACACTCACAATAAAATGCTTCCTTCTCATTTACGGCCAGACTGAAGTAATATCTATCTGTACACAAAATTAACACACAAGTGTATAATTGTAGTTTTATGCTCAAGTACCCCAATTATGCACTTTAAAACACTTTAAAGGATCCATCAGGAACATTCAATACCTCCAAACTGTAAAGTCTAGAGGAGCATCTTTTGACAAAACAGCTGCATTATAGGGAAATCTTTCAGTTAAAAACAAAGAAACTAATCAACTTTGGTTTTTTTACTCCAAGACACCCAGACTGTAAAGAATGGTGGAACCCGGCTGGAGCAGCGCGTTTTGTCAAAAGTAACAGACAAGCAGGAAACCAAGTAGTTCATTTTGCTTTTGTGCAACCAAGGTGTCCCCGGTAGCCTTTGTCTTACAGTGCTAAGTACAAAAAGGATGCAGACTTAAGCTTGTTCAGAAAGGTGATTAAGGATGTCTGAATCACACAAGTGAGGACCCTACACCTTCCTCATTTCACTCCCAAGTGAAATGGGGAAGCATTGCAGCTCCCCACACACGCTCTTTGAATATTCGGTTCTCCGCGCTCTCACTTCTGCTTACAGAATACCGTTAAGAAGCAGTCTTTCCCAAAAAGGGCTGCAGGAGGTGACTGTCAATATTATTTTGTTACATAAATAAATTTCTCTGCACATGTGGTAGAGAAGGGAAACCTACATTAACCCATCTGACTTTGCACTGAAATGGATTACAAGTGCTCACACAATGCATTATGCTTTTTCACCTGGGCTGGTGATAAACTTGCAGATCCTTGCATTATTTATTTTATTAGAACAATTTAGAGCAGTGGGGTTTTTTGTTTGTTTGGGGTTCCCCCCACCCCCCAAACTCC
This sequence comes from Stercorarius parasiticus, assembly GCA_013396915.1. Classification (NCBI taxonomy): domain Eukaryota; kingdom Metazoa; phylum Chordata; class Aves; order Charadriiformes; family Stercorariidae; genus Stercorarius; species Stercorarius parasiticus. Next base: position 100,549 of record VWZL01004121.1, read on the forward strand.
AGCAGACAGAGACAGAGAAGGATAAGGACAAAACTATTTTTACTGCTTTTTTATGACAAACACATGCCAAGTTCTTAACAAATAAGAGGTGGGTAAATCAGGAATGGTAAAAATAGTAAGCCTAACAAGAAGATAGACACTTCATTGCATTAAAAAGCACCCTACAAAGAAAAAGGCTTTAGGCTCACTAAAGATGGTTAAATAGGGAGGCACGTTCGCAAAGATTTGCCTCAATAAAACCAAGAAAACAGACATGGTAACTTACAGTGAGAAAATGCAATCCTCTGTGCAACTCCTACAGGATTTAGCATCAGGTTTCAGGTGTATGTAGTCACTGTTGACCGTCAACAAAGAGATGAGAAGAGCCTATTTAGGGCTCACAGTCCTCAAAGAGAGATCACAAGCACCAGAGTGAGTCAAAACAGCGGTTGCTTGTTGCAGTTCTCCGGAGGGGCCCCAGCGCAAAACTCTTCCAAAGGGGATGGAAAAAAGTACACGGTCTCAGGAGGGAGCCATTCAAAGCTGCTCTACAAGAAACGCTCCGTGCAGAAATGCTCCTGAGCTCCTTATCTCATCCACGGAGCGGGTTCCTGCCTCACAACTGCCCAGTGCCCACCTCTGCACAATGAGTGGGCAAGGAAAGAAGGGGTCTCCTGGCAGCAGGCACCACAAAAAGTACGACCGCCTCTTCTGGGAAGACAGCAGGACACAGTGTGGGTTGTTCAACTTTTATATGATGCTTCAGAGGCTGGAGCACCAAGACAGCTGGTCTACAGCTCTGAGTCAATCTATCCGCTGTTCCAGAAGTCACACTGGCTTCTCTCTTCACCCAACCTGTCAGTCCCCCATAGGTGGTCTGATCCTCTACCAAACTGTTCCACCACACTAAAATAGCAAAAAGTTAACAGACAGCCTTCTGCTGGCTGTTTCTTCTGAGCGCACAGAAACAACTCAACATGGTCAGATGAACCCAGAGGTGACATAGGAGAAGTGGCATGGCAGCTCCCAGTTGGGTTGGCTTTGGCTGCTGTTGAACCACAGTCTTTGGTTTTGGTTTTCCCAAGCTCTCCTCATCCTGTGAATCTAAATCCACAATTCACACTTTCCAAAAAAGCACGCCACATGCAAAGTAACAGCTTCCAGCTCTCCAGAAGAGAGGACATGCAGAACCCTCTGAGATAGAGGTGCCACGAGAAAGCTGCAACCCAAGGTGAAGCTACAAAAAGAGCTTCTCTCCTTGGCTTTTAGGGAGGACACTGGCTTTTTGGGTCTCCTCAAGCTCAGACACCTGAATTCTGCCATAAAATTTAACCCACTTGAAGTGCAGTCATTGCAGCTCTCACCCAGAATGACACCTGAGGGGAAAGTAGTGATGCGGGGAGGGGGACACACACACAATTCTCTCTCCCTTCCTTCCTTGCAGGAAGCAGAAACAAATAATGAATGCGTTTCAGGGACATTATTTGCATGAAGGTAAAGCCACTCTGTAAAATGCAAGTAGGCAATGCCCATTTAGATTAGTTCTTGAATAGTATTAGGTCAGTGATCACTTTTCTATGGTGGTAGTTAGATGTTTAAGCCTTCCGTTTGGTTTGGCAAAAGGCATGAGCTTCCAAGATTAAACTAAGCTTCTGATTTTGCAGTTGCATAGCTGTTTAGAATATTTCAAACAACAGGTCAATATTTCTCAGCAGCTGTATAGACCCTCCAGAGCCCAGAGTTCACATGTCCTGAAGAACAACAGCCAAGTTGCATTTTCATTTTAAAAGCAGTTATTTTCACTACTTACTTAGCTCTGAAGTATGTAAATTTGATTTTTTTGGAGAGTATAAAACTAGGGAGAAAAGCTTAGGAAGCAGCACTGCCTGCTTTGGAGGGAGTACTTACCCATCTGCCCTTCTGGCCAGAGGTTTAATAGATTTCTATTTTTATAAAGGACATAAGGGGAGGGGGTGGCTCCACCAGTTTCCTACAGAAACCCAGCTGCCAAACTGGATGTGCCAAAGGGGAATTTTAGGGAATTTTAAAGAGATAACCTCTGCTGAGACTGCAATGTCAGCTTTGTAACCTCATGACTGGAACATGTGCAGTGAATGCTGGATTGAAAAAGCTGTGCTATGGGAGTTAGAAGAAAGAAAAGGAGAAAACACGAACAGCGCGAACTGGGATCATTACTCTGTGATGAGAAGGGGACAGGAGCTCAAAAACACTGTTAGTTCACTATGAAAAAAAATACATCTATGGAGTAAGCTCACTTTGATTTGGGTATTTATTGATAACCTATGCACGCTTCCATCCTCTCAGACCTAATATGGTCTCTGCATTTTATGCTGATGCTGTTGTTCCATTTAGCAGTTCATTCGCAGCGTATTTTAAACAACACGTGGAGCCACACTGACCTCTGGTTTAAATATTCAGCACAGAAACTGGGGGGGCAGGGGTCGAGCAGGGGGGAGCAAAGGGAGAAGAATAGGAGCACTGCCAATTAAAAGCAAACAACAATTAAAAAACCCCAAACATTAAATAATCTGTGCTTTTTCAGTCTAGTCCTTCAAGCTTCTACTCCACTTTTCTTTCATGTCAAGAGGTAAAAATAAACTAAATCCCCTCAATTTAAAATTATCAAGACTCTCTTCATTTTACAGAAAGTAAATAAAGAACTATAGCATGTGCTACTATTTACTCATCAAGATCACAATGTTTGAAGAAATTTAGTAAGCTAAGAAAGCTGCAAGACATTTGTGATTCAAAACTAAGATCAACATTCAAAACAGTAACGATAGCCAAACAACCCACACAAACACAGTAGCCACAAATACCTTCAACGGTCTATAAAAATGTATTACCAAGGAAGGGAATAACATTAGAAGTCTTACTCCAGGATTAAAAAGGCAAAATCAGTGATTTTTACTTAGACAAGTACATTTCTATACTAAATTACAGTAAGGAAAGTTTCTTTTGGGTAAGACCCTATTATAAAACACTTCCAGTGTCCACCTGTTTTCTTCCTCTCCTCACATATGGCAGTGTGCTTGCAAAACCTACCCTTTTTACTACATTTAAAATAGATGGGAAAAGATGATGTCATCACATTTCACCTAGAAGAAAAGCAGTAATAAATACCCTTTTGCAGTGAAAGCAAGAATGCTTTATGATAAAATGTAACAGCTTTTTAAAAAGAAGCATTTCAAAATAACAGGAATGTTAGAGAGGTAAAATAAATTAATAGTCTATGTTGTTAAAAGCGACCTACAAATCTTTATAATCCAATTCTCCCAACAGCTCCAATATGTGCTGAATGTCACTAAATTACCAATCTAAGAGGAGAAGCTGTCTTCAAACTTGAAGATACATGTTCTGTTTAGCCTGGAAATTTGGGAGTGTTTAGAAAACATTTTTTTTTAACATTTTGTGTTAGTGTTGGTTTTTTGGGAGGTTTGGGTTTTTGGATGTTTTTTTAAAGGAAGCTGTCAACTGAGGACCCTTAAAAACCAGCTAATTTTAGAACCTCACACCATAAGGCATACGCTACTAGATGCCATCTTTAACCAAATGCTAGTTTGTTTCACCAGTGTTTGTTCTTCCTGTGAAGCACTTCATGGAGGACCTGCTCCCTTGAGGAAAGACAGGCTGATTCAGTGCAGGGTATCGCAACGTCTCTCCAGAAGAAAAGGCACGTAATCAAATAATTAGCATCCAACATAACAGTTCTGCGCATCAGAGAAAAAACCTAGACAAGCACCTGCTTAAAAGCACTGACTCTTCTACTTTGTTGCCTGTAAATGATCTGAAAATAATCTTATTTCATCTTCAAGTCAAAAAGAAAACAACTTGTTACATTGTGAGTGTACCTTCCATTGCCTTGCAGTAAAAAAAGCTTTGCAAAGTCAGAAGATTTTTGCTCTATCAAAAAAAAAGTATTTCTATGATGTATTGTAAATCTTTACCTCCCTCAATTGGGAGGTAGGTTTTTATGCCTTTCAAAATTTATTATGTCTGCTTGACTGTGCTTTCCTAAAGATCCCCTTCAGCTTCTGTTCCAACTAGCAAGTGAGAACTCTCTCAAGTGCAGTAATATAAAAGGAGTAGGAAAGAAATTCGGCACATGAACAGAGCAGACACACAATGTAGTGCAGTGCTTTGCAGAGCCCTACAAAGCACATTACAGCTGCATTCATGAAATACATGAATTCAAAGTACTTGCTATATAGGTCTTATAATTTATTAAAGTTTATATTATAAATAAAACCATGAAGTCAGTCCCAGTTGAAATGTATACATTTCCAAAGAAGCCCTACAAACTCGGTAAAACCTTCAACCTTTTCTATACATCTTTCCCACCCACTTCCTTATTTATTTCCATTATGTTATTCAGGTTCCAACTCTACAAACTGCTATGCATTTTTAAATTTTAATCATACGAGTAACGCCACTGAGCTCAACAGGACCAACGCTGCTAGCATAACTAGTGATGCACACATGAACGTATGAGCCGAGGGACTTACACTGCAATATCCTGAGGGCAAGGAATATGGATTTGTCTACATTTCACAAAGTAGCACATAATTTTGCTGGCAAACAGAAAATAAAGATTTCGGTTTTAAAATTTTCATAGATCATTAATGTGAAAGATAACCCCACCGTTACACTATTACCAGCAAGCCCAAAGAGGACAGAAGAAAGCCCAGAACAAGCTCTGTCATGTGTCAGACTAAAAGGATCTCCACAATCTTTTTGTCTGATGAGGATCACCAGGGAAGATGCCATACACGCTGTGACACAAGAAATTTGCGATTAATTGCAAGAGAAATCAGGAACCCATTTTTCCTGCTAGCCATTCTCAGGTGTCTTTTTCTACTGCTGTCAAAAGCAAAGGAGTTCCAATAAAATAAGAACAGGCAATGCCACTTCTATTAAAAAAACAAAACAAAACCACAAAAGAAAACAAAAGAACACCTGAAAATGCAAAACCCAAACCAGTTTCAACTACACTAACTATTGCCTCCTTACATTTTCCCTACTGTTCAGTTTATTCAGTTAATAAAAAACGGTAAAAGTTACATACAGAGGCACTATCAAATTCATTATCAGAGAAACAAGCAATAATTGGCCTGGGAATTAATTTTTCTCTGATATTTCAGTATATATACTGCAATAGACATTCAAGACTATTTCTAGGCTTGAACAGTAAATTAATCCTTCATATGCGGAAAGTGTAGCAAATTCTCTGGTAATATAAGGGTTCAGGAGAACCTTGATAATTTTAATTACTGAGAAACTTGTCTTGGGTTTCTGAACTCAACCAATCCTAAGGCACACAAAGCAAGCAAGACCCACAGAAAGAGAAGCCAAGGCTAGTTCAGCAAAATTATACCTTACTTACACACTAGTATCGCAGTTTCGTTTCACGACCAAGTATTAGCAAGCGTATTTCGCTAAGTTTTATAAGATGAATTGATTATTACCATGACATTTCAACCACGCACAAAAAAGTAAGGCTATACTACAGTAGAAATGTGCTATCAGTTCGACAGTGGTGATTTTGAGAAAGAGCTTTTCAAGTTTATACTGATGGGGTTTTTTCATGAGCTGAAAATAGTTTTATTCCCTCATGTCAAATAACATTTATGTTTGAATTACGTACCTGTAATGTGTACCATACCACAAAAAGGGAGACATGAAGCAAAAACATGACTTTACAGACATGGCTTTACCATCACATAGTGTTGCTTTATAAATAATGCTGAAGTAAACAGAATCTGCATATAAATAACAATTCTTATATTGATTGTTAAATACATTGGCAGAACCAAGCAGCAGCAAAACATTGCTTATCATAAAAATATCTCTGCTTTTATTTTAAATATATAAACAAAATATTTATTTTTGTAACCATCAAAGCATTCAGGCAGCTGACTCTTGAATTTGTCTGAGGAACATACAACTATAAATACGGGGGTTGGGGGGGAAGAGGGGAGGGGAAAAAAAAAGACACAAGTGAGCTTTCACACTATTGATAAAGCTTATAATCCAGAAAAATCTGCTGTGCGAGCCAAGGCACGGCAACATGGTGTGTAGGCACATGGAGGAGAAATGCTTGTAAATTCCACTGGTCCAATGAGCAGAGACACAGTTTTCATAATTTTATCATTGTGCTCCACGGCTGAGCGGCTGTCAGGCCAATGGCAAGGCACAGGTTCCCATTTGAATGACATATGGGTTCACCCAACCAGAGAGATGTTAGAGCATTAAATACCACAAACAGACAGGACAAGAATACAAAAAGCCAAATTAGCGCTCACGCAACGGCGCGCTCTGGCAGGGACCTGGCTGCTCCCGCCCAGCGCTTCCGCCAGGTCCCTGGCGTCGGGAAAGCCGTGTCCTCACGGATAACAGCCTCTCGCCTCACAGAACTGAAAGACACACTGGAAAACAGTACTTCGAAGGGTGGCAGGAAAGTAAGAAACACTGGAAATGCAGATTGAGGCATGGGGGGAGAGAAGCGAGCAGGAATTACCGTTTCCCACAGTAATTCTAAAAAAGCCCCACAGAAAATACATTTTACCTTTGTGAAAAGCTGTTCTTCAGACAGAAGTGTTTAACACGTTATATAAACATATTATGCAGTGAAATGTAAAACACAGAGGGATTTTCATCACATTTACTGCATTTGTTAGCCAAAATGTAGTAGTCCTGTAACCACTGCTGCCGCTGCAGTAAAACACCTCAGTAATATTAACAAAAAAAGTGCTTTCAACCTGGCTTGTTGAAGGAGAAAGAGATTATATTGAACAACTCGGACTTAAGCAAAACAACAAAAACAAATGGAAACCCCAAAGAACTGCAGACAAGTGCACACCAAGAGAGCGCGGGACTGATTTTGACTGGCAATTCTCCATCCTTTGACATTCTCTTTTGTGAACAAACCCAACCCAAGTCACACAAATTACAGAGCGCTGCCGAAGACACGAGCTGTCCCTTCCCGACGCGAGGTGGTGGAGCAGCACATGAGCCATAGGAAAGGTTGGGACTTTGGGGAGCTAACGGAGGAATTGCATTAGCAATTTTCAGGCTCAGGTCAATAGATACAAGCCAGGAAGTTGACCACCATTGTGTGCAGTGAACACTGCCCTTGCACAGCGGGGTTTGCCAAAGCAAAAGCTGAGAAAGAGCTGCACTCAGGCTGCCTAACAGACCCTGCCTGCTTACAGGACGCTTCTCGGGTGAGAAGAAGTGGGCACCCTCGCCCCTGCCCCTCACCCTGCACCCCGTCGGCTGCAGCCTGCCCACAGCTCAGGCGTGTGCTAGAGATGGTGCTTTCCACTGACTTTAAGGGAAATTTTTCTTCTCAGTCTTTCTGTGCTCCGTTTTCACTCTACAGATCTCTCTCTAGACATGGTCTTTTTAGATTTTTAGTTCTTTTGTACTACCAGGATCCTCTTCTGTTTGTACTGCATTTTTCCTGCTCTCCTTTTTTAACCCTTTCAGTACTACCACTATCAGCGTGTGTACCCAGATGATGTGGGAGACTTCGCTGACAACACTGGCCAAAAATAAACCGAAATGATCAGGAGGGAAGATTATCATTAAGCATCCATTCAAAATAGCTGTTTAGGTTGAGGGTCCTGATTAATTACTGCAAGTCATAAGTCAGCAACAATCTCACCTAGATCAAACCAACAAGAAAAGCAATCCAGAACAGTCTTTATTTTAATCACTCACGATTTATTTTTTAAGTGGCTGAATTTGTACTTTACTGGCAAAAACTTGGTTTGCTTTTTCTTGAAAAAAATTAATACTTTTTAGGACAACAAAGAATTGTTAGGAAAAACAAAACCAATTTTTTTTTTCCCCTAAAAATTCCAGCAAAACACCACTATCTGCCATCTCTTGTTTCTTTTCAATACGTCCAAATACATCACCTGGTAGATGCCGGTAAACTGTATTACAGATTAAGCTCTGCCCCCAAGGTTTACACGAGCAGTATCTTTTCACTTCTGAATTTGTTTTGCCTGAGAATTTCATATTGCAGCAGGACTTTCAATTGAATACATGCAACTACTATCCTCCAACCTTCTTTTCTTGTAGTTAATTAATAAGAACCTATTTCAGGACGATCTACATTGAAATACCAAAAGCAAACACCTCTGACTCAGGAAAAACCCCAAACAAATCCACTTAAATATTTCCCTAATTGTTCTTCATATAAGCAAGCAGTATGCCACCTGAAAGGATAAGATGAAGAGCGGGTGAATCAAAGACTACGAAATGTATTCCTTAGTTATTTTAACATCTAACAGCAGAAAATTATTTCAAAGCTACCAATACACGCACAGAACAGTGCTGGCAAAACACAAGAAAAGTGGATATGAAGCAGAATTGTCAGTGATGTCCTCCTTAAAATACTATCTTAGTGAACGACTCTCATACCCTCTAGGCTAATCCATTCCCATGCTCTGTGTTGGAAGATGATACTCATATTAAAAGATCCATCAAAGCCTGCCCTACCTCAGACAAGGGAAAAGGCAGCGCGGCTAATGGAGAGAAACCCTCCAAGCCGTAGGCAGAGCATCTCTCCCCTTGCCATTATCTCTCCCCACTCTACCATGCGAAGGGAAGTTGGCAAACCAAGACAGAACTCCCAACGCAAAAATGCAGGAGCTTTCAAAAAGCTTAGGAAACAGGGAGAGTAAGGCTGAAGATTAATAGGATCTTCAGAGCTTGGCAAAGTGCAGGACAGAGGGGAAAAAAAATAAAATCTGTTATCAATGACATACCAAAATAAATGTGAATAACACCCTTTTCTTAGAAGTTAAAATACTTAATTATATGAATGCAGATCAGATTTCAGTGCCTGATACGATCATGTGAAAACTCCTGAGGGTTAGTTTGGGGTGTTTTGTTTTGTTTTTTGAAATAAAGTACAGTACCAAAGCATGGCAGAAATTATTAAGAGTGTTTCTGGAAGTTTTCAACTCAGAATGAAAGCAATTTTTACACATATAAACAGGGAAAAAAGAAATCAAACTCTGTCAAAACAGAAAACTGAAAAAGTTAAAAAAAATTAATATTTCGATTTTACTATAATTGCCAAGAACATAAAACATTATAAACTACAACTCAAAAAAAAAATATCACTAAACAGTAAAACATTATTCTGGGAAAAAAAAAAACAAACGACCCAAACCAGAACTTTTCAAGTCCCTCCCTGATCCAAAATATTTCTTCTCAAATCAATTTTCTGTCAAAGCTACTTCACTATGACAAAAATTCACTGCCTGGCCGAAAGCTACACTCGCCACATTTTCCAACAGCTTACAGATATCCAAACTAGTGCATTTCAATATACCATCCTACTTAGGTAAAATGTGGAAATACTCAAAATTAATAAGCACTTAACAGAGATAAAATTAATATGGACTTTCAACAGAATTATGCAGCACAAAGATAAGCACACTGAATTAAATGTATACATCTTATTGGTTTAATGTAGTGTCCATATACCTGTAGACAGATACACACTAAACTGAGTCAGAGTGGAACACAACTTTCTCGGATGTTAAGATATTTTTAACATGGAAAAATGCTGTTCCCATCTACAGAGCTCCAAAACATTCGCACACCTTTTCTAACTCTTTTCTCTGGAACATAAGCAACTACACGTCAATAAAATGAATAAATCATTGTCACAAAGTTAATGAAAAAAAGTTATAATTTCACTAAATCAACGGGTATCCCCTCTTTCCAAAATCACTCTGAAACCAAAGGCACCAAAGACGCGAGTAGCACTGGTGAAAATGCTTTCGAGTCAGAAAGGAACACAGCTTAATGCTTAATGTTTGGGCTGCACAGCTCAGGGGTTTTTCAAAGACGAAGAGATTTCGGCTGAACCTCAGGCTCCGAGGGGAACGAAGCCTCACAAGCTATTGCTTCTCCCACTCCAGGACAGCAAAACCCGTATGTGAATATCATCTGAACTCCTGACCAAACAGGTGCTACAGTAAATAAATACGGCTCATCTAACGCTCACCAGCGCACACTTGAAAACCAGAGAGATTTCTTTTTCAGGTTTTAAGGACAGTATCTGACTGCTTGCATCCTCTTCTACTCTCTGACCCGATTTGTGTAATGGATGGAAATGGTAAGAGCTCCACCATTGTGAACAGTTGTAAAAATGAACGGCTACGCTCATCCTTCATCTAGCTGAGCAAAGACACACCAAAAGTCAGGACTGCACTCACTCCATCTTCAGTGCTTTTTCAACTGATGACCAAGCAGCACTTAATGGAGTGACAGAAAGGTGACGACTGGAGAGGGGGTGGACAGAAGGAAGCACGTTAATAAGGCAATGATGCCGGTACCTCAAAGATATTTTTTCATTTATCATGAACTGTAATATTTGGTTATGAAGTTGTTTCTAGATTAAGGGTATACTTGGGAAAATACCCTGTATTTCTGCTTTCAGGGACAATGAGGTAAACACAAAAGTCCCGCAGGAAGACAAATGTCTTGGGCATTCACTCAGGAGGAGGAAGGTTTCAGGTATTACGATGTAAAACTGCACTGAAAATACAGGCTAGGCAGAAAGTTAATGATAGTTTGATAGACCTGATTAAAAAAAAAACAACACATGGATAGATGGCAGCAGTGCCTATTACTGCAAGGCTTGGATGGGATTATTTTAATTAATGTTCTACCTAAACTCTTACTTCAATAGCTACTAATTACCATTAAGAACTACCAGCTATATCCGCAGATTAAACATTTCTCCCCACCCCAGAGACCCTATTTTAGAAGCTGCTTCTACAACAAATTATTTGTTACACTGTTTATGGTACTATAGAAACCTTTACATCCTTTTAAATTTGCGGTGAGATCTTTTGATGTAGGTCCTTTAAAAAAAAAAAAACAACAACAAACTTGTTGAACAGATACTCACAAAACAAATGCCTCTTTACTGTATGACCAAAGAAGAGTGTGAAAAAAGGTCAATATACTGCAGAACTTTATAGCAATACTAAAGGACTCCCAGTATTTGATGCCATCTTCAGACTGACTTAAATCCTATAGCTTTCTCCTTGTTTCTGAACACACTTAGGAACAGAGAAATAAGACAGACCTTGTCTTGAAGATGCAATTTTTTGGAGATTGATGTATTCTCTTTTAGAGGGATATAATTTTATAATCCCTCACAGGTGAGATAGCAGGTTTAATATCTAAAGGGAAGTACATATTTGTCTTTATGTCAATCTACGTGAAAGAAAAATCACTGGGAAAGTAACAATAAAATACATGCACTGCAAGGATCCATCTACATTCCTATTTTGTGGCTCAGATTTGACGTATTATTTGCCGTACTCAGAAATGTAGTATTCCTGTATGCACACACATAAATCTTGACAAAAAGATCTTACTTCAGTCATGCTGATCCTATTTTTAAATTTATTTAATACTCAGCTATAAAAGGAGAATACTATTTTATAATTGAAAAGGACATCACAGTTGAGAAATATTCCTGATTGAAAACACTATCTGGATGGATAAAAGAAAAATCCTATTGTGTTTCTTTAAAAGTCAATAGAATAAGACAGGTAAGCACAGAGTTTGGATAAACTAACACACAAATCGCAACAAGAACAAAAGTCTCACAAGTTTCCCACACACACACGTTAAATGTCAATCATATTTTTCCCCACAGTATTGTGAACTTAAAAAAAATATACTGTGTACATCTATGAGATGTTTTAGTTAAGAATTTTTACATCTGTTTAAAAGATAACGAGAAATTTCAGTAAACAGTTTAAAAAAAAAAAGAGACACCAAAAGAGAGACAGAATCTCTCATTTTATATTGCTTACCTGAGAAACTCCATGAGAATATACTGGTTATAGTACAGCCAAAACACTGGCATTGTACAACTATATGCTACCTTTCCCTTAAGAAACCGTGAAGAACAAAAAATAAATTTAAAAACAACCAAACTCTGTATATCAAATATGATAAAAAGTGACTATTAGCACAGACACAATACTTCAGACAAAATTTTTAACAACATTTGCTTTCTCCATCTGTCTTTTTTGAAGACTTAATTCATCAGTGAGTCAGATTTTGGAGAACATTTGATGTGGTGCCATTTAAAAAGAAAGAGAAATGAGAAATAGGAAGAGATTTTATGAAATAAATTCTGCCACAATCCAAGGCAGATCTGGAATATGACAACAAATTCATTTCGAATAACAGTCTGCCTGATGTTTAGATTCTTAAGACTTATTTAGGAAATGTGAAGAAAAAGAATTAAGCTTTCCAAACAGTCTTAAGGAACTTAGATTCCAGTGCATGTAACATAGTATGAGAAAATTAATAGATACATAAATTTAATGAAATGATCCTGTGATTGCCTATTGCTGGTATACACAGAGGAGCAATCATACGCTGGTAGCAGATCTCTGTCGTTAGAGTGACTTCTGCGATTTTTCTTTTCCGTGTACAAAAGCCACTACACATCTACAAAGACAGCAGCAAGAGGGCCAGCTGCTAGGGGTTTCACCCTTGTTATTCACCTTCGTGATCAATGTTTTACAGATTCTTCTCTCTACCAGAACTAAGGAGGAAAAAAAAAAAAAAGGCGTTTCAAGTAGCAGGATGGAGCAGACAACGTTTTGGTGAGTGGACCTCCTGCACAGAGACCAAGTTCACAAGGTACGAGTGCACTGACAGCATGTTTTCTTTAAAAAAAGAGATTTACTAGCCTCTCCATTAGGAGCACCTACCTAAACAATGCTTTCCTAACTGCCTGCCAAAACATGCCAAATTAAAGCCAAAACTTCCTGCACAGTGACCTCATTACTTCTCACAAAGGGGACTGTCGAAGAAAAAAAAAAAACAAACCTTATGCTAACATATTTTATATTAGTTCTCAGTCAGTCGCCATCCTTCTGAATACATCTGGTTTGAAAAGCATCTTGACAAAATGCTGGTCTATAAAACCATAAGAAAACAATGGAAACTTATCAATTTCTTTTAAACATTCATTAGGTCCAGAATGGAACTGCTGTACAAAAGAGCGCAAGGCATCGCTGCACAGCTTTGGCAGACCCAGTCACAGCCACCAAGATGCCTTACTCAAGGACGTGAGCCTTAACTAGCAAATTACTGCTTATTTTCAAATTGTTCTGACTGTGGCAATGCAGCAAAGCAAGTCCATCTAACTGCCAAGTGCCAGAGATTCACTCTCCTCTCCATCCTCTTGGCACACACAACCCACTTCTCTTTTTGCACGGCCCTGGCACCAGCCTGGCCCCGAGCTGAGCCATTTCAGCTCACTATAAGCCAGCAGAAAGCTAAATCTCCTCCCCTCCTTCCCAAAAAAAAAAGGAGAAGTCTCCCACCCATTCAGTGAATCACTGCTAAGCTCCACTAAAACTAGCAAGGCACTGTACTGATCCACAGGGAAAGCCCAAGATCCAAACGGAATCCATGTGCTGCAAGGAACAGAAAACCGTCCAAAATTAAGGGAACTGTTTCCCATATCCCCCTGATTCTGACTCAGATTTGTAACACCAGCAAAATGTCACGTAACAGCGATGTGATTGATGCATGCTGTCTTTTGCATCACGCAAAGCATGAAATGCTTAAGAAAATCTCATAAGCATAAAAAAAAAATCACTCCAACGTCCAAGACACATTAAATACACATATATATACATCTACACTTAAAACAGACATCCTCATTGAATTTTCAAGTAATTAGTTCTTCATCTGAAAATCTTAAGTAATTCATAACGATATATAAAATATATTGGTGAAGCTGACAGATATTATCACCTCAGTAGAGGCAGCATATTAAATCTTTCGTTCAAGTCTACAGCAGAGCAATGAAGCCCACCACTTACTCTCAGCACTTTAGAACAAACTCTCTCTACACAGACTTACATTTTGTCCGTTTATCTTCTCCTGCCGATGCAGTTTGCTAAATATTTTTTCCATTTCCTTTCTTCCAAATACATTGTAGCATGTCTAGCACACTGTAGTTTTCTAAGCACTTGGGTAGTCAATGCACATATATAATCCAGTTTTCAAAGTCATAACGTGCCTTGAGGGACGTGAAAGGTGTTAAGAAAAATAAATAAGGCAGCAAGAGTTTTTGGTTCAGCCAACCAGCCTAAAGTTACATTTTTCTAAGTACTTGTATGTATTCTTAGCCACATTTAAGTATGTGTTAAAAGCACAGAAACAATAAAGAATTTGTCGTTTTTCTGTAAGCCCTGAAAACCTCCGCAGCTCCCTGGTATAAATGCCGGGGACGACGGATGAGGAAGAACGATAGTCACCTTCTTCCTGCTAACTGCATTCGGGTGGTCAGCCTACTTACGCTCTTCAGTAACAACTTACTTCAGTGGCTAAACGAAAACCAATATTTAACAAACCCAACACATTTATAACAAAAGCTTGCTGACAACATTGGCAGAGGAAAGCCAAAAATTATCTGAAAGTTAGAGACTATATAAATTATTCTTTAAAACCCTGTTGTTAAGATATTGCCAACACTTTTCAGACATAAAAGGCTGACATCCTATTTGTTCAATTTGAGCCCTGCGTGTCTAGATGGTTACAAACACAAACAATAATATTTTTAATATTTTTTCCCTAAAGTTTTGTATTTCAAGAACAGTTTTCTGAAAGATGCAACTGTCTTGTAATTGAAACAGCTCCAGAACAACCCAAAACAGTTGCAGAAAACAAGGCAGAATGAAGGAGAAAAGAAAAGCTTAGATGTCTAAAACATCGCCATTACTAAGGATATCAAGGTGAAAACTGAAGGGATGAATTGAAGGTATGCTCAGTGCTCAAAGCACATTTCTGAAATACAAGATAACAATTTGTCAGAGAACATCTTCTCTTTATCTCCCTCAGAGGGTTGCAAGATTATTAATCTTCAGAGCACAAAACAGTGCAAAACTACAATTCCCGATGTACCCTGCAGCCCATTCAATTACCACAAGTACATGAGTCCTTGCTAAGAGGAGGAGGATTAGTTTTAAGAAAACATAAACTGAGCTCTGCTCTGCAGTTCCCAGCTCGTCATGGTTGGGCATATATTTTTCCCATGCTCTATTCCTCTTGCAGAAAAAGAGAGAATTAATCAACTGAGAGAGGCTGAACAATATTTTTGGTTTCCTGTGAAAGAACAATCTCAAGATGATACCGCAAATACATAACCACTTTTGGAAGAGATTTTGGCAATGCCTTCAACGCAACCATACGCGGTACTGAAACAGTAACCTCAGAGCAAAAGGGTCTGTTACTGGGTTTCCACTATCCCCCAAAATGCTTCAGCTGACCAACAGAAGAAACAAAACTAAAGCTGAAATAATGAAGTGGCACCTCTGAGAAGGAACAAGACTTCCTGGCATGGCTCAGAAAGTCAGATCAAACCAGGGCAAACCCTCTGTGAATTCACAGCTGCACCCACGGCCCAGTGCTCTGGAGCCACAGAGCAGCTTTTACGGACAGGGAAAATGTCTCATCTACCGCTGTAACAGCAAGCGTGCAGATGGCACACACACGCATACGTACAGATGGAGGATACCATCTGAGACACGTGCATCCTTTCCAGGCCTGAGGTCACAGCTACCACACCAGGGTTTGATACGGCATGTGTTACAGTTATGACTAACAGTGCAACTTCAGCTGAATTATCTCTGGTGCATCATTTTCCCAGAAGGTTAAACGGGGCAGGGGGGGAGAGAAAGGGGAAGGATGGTTGGGGGGAAACGTTTTGACGCCCGTACTAGTGTTTCCGCATCACATAGTTTTGTTGAGCTTCATGACCTCAGCCCTGTCCCACTGCCTGGCTCCTCCACTCCACTCCCCAAGCTCAGGTAGCTCAAGGAGTGCATTAATGGATGGAGCAGAGGGGCACCCACATCATGTAAGCAGCAGCCTGCCACCAAAGCCTCCACAGTGTCCAACCATGCCAGAAAAGGTGAACCTAGTATCCAGCAAAAGCAAAGATCCCTCCAATGTCAGTCACAAGAATGTACAAACCATCACGTAAAAGTAACTAATTACATTTATTGCATCCACTACTTCAGCAGCAGAATAAAACCCACATCATACAGAAGATCACCATCATTCTCTGGAAAGGTGAAGGAGAAGATGTCTTGGGAAGCACGCAGGGGAACTGCCTGCCACTCCACGGAGAGGACAAGGGGTCTCACCCAGGAGGTGGCCAACAGTGGCCTGTCCCACCAGAGCCCCAGCAGGTCAAAACAAATTGGATGATAAACTCTACCTCACAGGAGATACAAACACCTGGAACTTGATGCCTGTGCCAGTACCCACCCCGTTACCGAATTAACCAGCGGGGAGGGGGCAGATGACATGCACCAAATTTACTGCCTGCTACTGTAAGACCATTAATTTATCTTACAGCTATTTTATTGGCACAACCCCCGCTCTCTAATGGTGCTCTTTTCCTGACTATGAGAAATTACTGGGCAGTTTGTGCTAACTGCCTTCCCATCATGTTTCATTTCCAAACACCATTTTCTGTCAGTTTATGCCCATTCAACCCAAAGTGACTGTCAATGTGAATACAGATGATCTGTTCATTTTTATAATCCTCTGCTTTTGAGAGTAGTTTCCATCTACGCATCTCCTTGAACTTAAAAGGCTAACCAAACCCAAGCAAAAAACAAACAAGCAAATAAACAAAAAAAAACCAAACACCAAAACACTAGTAGATTAAACCTCAGCATTACAGGACATACATTCTGCACATGTCATTGATCCATTTACATTTTATTTTGTTCAAGACAAGAATTGTAGAAAATTGAAAAAACCCCAACCAAGCAAAACGAAAAAAAAGCAACCAAACCCACCCCACCCCTACAATGTTTTATCTGTATTTTGCGCCATTAAGTAGGCACATTCTGTTTTTCTATTCCTGCTTATCCTACTAAGTTTCAGCAGTTAATCAAACGGAGAGGCCCTTCTTGAGGGGCTGAACCCTCACCTCCTAGCACCCACAAACTTGCATCCACGCTGGAAACACTCTCAAAATGCAGCAAAATCCAGGGAAGATTGGGTGGAGGTATGGGAGGGTTAAAAAGAAAATAAGGAATCCCTGGAAATGGTCCTGCGCTGCAATTATGTAACTCGATATCAAAGGTGCGAAAGCTAGAATGAAAATATTTGATGTGACAGCTCTTCACCTCAGTTGTAGCGTGCCCTATCTAAATAGCAGGAGAGCAGATGGTAATTTTCAAGCACATTTAGACCGGAATACAAACAATACTTAAAAATAAATACATAAATAAACAAATAACAGCACACATGGAATAAATAAAGCAAAGCATGTGTAGGGGGAGAGAATGTCTTACTAGGCTAACCAATGTAGCTGGGGAAAAAAAAAACAAACCATCACCGCACACAAAAATTTACAGTCACACAAGCCCTTCTTCAGATCTGACATTTACAATTTATTTCTAAGTAAACCACCAAATTGTGGAGCAATACAAAGATGCATGCACTTGTCCTGGCAAAAGCTTTGAAGTTCATTGGTATTAGATCTGCAGCTCGGTAAGCTGTGAAAACTCTGTCCTTTCAAATGAAGCAGCTTTTGAATACTCGTTTTGAAAATTTTAAGTGAATAAATAGACTGCATAAAATTTGTTCAAACACCCACTACTACCTAGAGATTTATGCAATGTCAGATGCACCCTCAAACTCCAAATTATTTTGGCTATAAGAAGCAATAAATCATTTTAATATTAATAAAGACTGGTTTCAAAATGCTGCTTGCTCCACAGATAGTTCTGAATAGTTTTCCAACTGTCCGATCAAATAAATCAGTATCCGGGGTCATGGCAGAGGTGGATTTGTGAGCTATATACATGGTCTGTATTTAATTGTCATAGCAAATCCCAGATTTAAAGCATCGCTATGGCTGACAGAGCCAAGAGCAGCCAGTGCCATTACTAAGAGTGGTGCCTACCACTGCCCAGGAATCCATGCTGTCGGGATGTTCTTAATATGGAGAGGTATCTATACCACCATATATATGTGTATACATAATATATCTATGTATACATGTGTGTATATATTATGTCAAAGACAATTTAACAAAACTGGGACCAGATGAAGAGAAAGGACAGATATACATGGTGAACTGCTCTTAAGGATCTACTAATCACCATTATGGCTGGTGGAAGGGGATGCCCACACACACTTTTCCCAATTCTCCTCATCTGTAGAGTAGACCAAGATGTTTTTCTGCTGGTCACCATTTTAGGATTGCCACCTATACTAAAAACCCAGTAAATGACAACCTACCACTGACAACTAAATGGGAACTGCTACAAATTCTATGCTTAAGTCACTGTGTTTTTAAGAAAAAACAAACAGTTTGCCCACTTAACTACATAAAACGTCTAAAACTACTTTTACACATACTAGTCTAACAAGCTGCATGCATATACATGCCCACTCCAGTACACTGGTCCTACAGTAACATCCTACGTCAGTAAATCGTGAAAGAAAATGTAAAACTAATCGTGCCTAAATAAACCAGCGAGCGCTCTTACCTCAATAATCCTGACATTAATTATTCCAAAACCCTGATGCTTCATCCAGAGCAACAGCACCTAAAATTAACAATTTCCTCCGCCTGCATAGCTACGCTCCCCATCCATGCCCTCGTCAGTTCATGTCCCAGTCACAGCAATGCTCCTCTCGTGTGCAGCCACACCAGTTTTGCAACCCCGCTGCCCTACACTACTTGACTCTACACTGGCCGTATCATCCCCTGTGTACACCTCCATCGGTTTCTGCTTCCCCTTCTCATCCTCATTTTGAAAGGCCTCCCCAGCTCATCTCCAGACCTCCTCCTGTGACGCCACCGTCTTAAGCACAACCTTGCATGCGATACGGCAAACCCCCGCTTTTCTGGAAACACGTCTACAACCCTGGGGCTGGAGGGGAGCGGCTTCTCATGATGGCAACAACGCACATTTTGACCTGACATCAACTGAGACTGAAAAGATTTCAAGACAAGGCTGTATTAACAGGCAAAAAAAAAAAAAAGGACCAAATTAAGTGCCAAGATAAAAGCAATTAATTATTGTGTCTACAGTACAAGTGTTTCCACCTGATGTGTAAAAGCACATTTGTTCAAAGCGTGCTAAAACTCCAGCACGTTTAAAACTTGGATTTCACTTCCATATTTTGCAAGAACACGATTTCTGCTCAATAAACATTATTTGGATAAAATGCTACTGAATATGCAGCACCAGGTAGGTATTTTATGATTTATTTGCAAGTATCATGTATTTTATAATAAATTAGCATAACAGTTCAGCAGCAGAGTCAGAATTTGTACCCAAGCATCCTAATTACCTGGATTCTTTCTGTATTCCAACTGTAATGTGGTATCTCATTTGCTCATTAGTATGTAGTATACATGCATTACTAAAAGTGCACACAAATGAAATTATCATAAATATATAACTACGGCTACATTTTTATTAGGTTTACAGAAATTTGAACGAAAACTGAAGTATTAAAAGCAAAACTTACATATAAAATTGTAATAAATTGTGTATTAAGTTTAATTTATTCTCTAAAATACTCCCAAAAAGTTCTAAAGTGAAGAATTATATTTTATATAAAAACTAGCAATAACTGTCTATTCATTGTCTAGAACCAGAGGTTATTATCTGAAATAATAACTCGAGTATATTGTAATATGGCTCCCAGGCATTAAAAAATATAAAGCCATTTATTAGCTATTAATAGAGCCAGATTAAATTGATATGATTAAGTCACACTTTAATCTACTGTGTAGTTTTATGAATTTGTTTAACTCGCTTCCTCGTGGTCAATTTTGGAAAGTAAACTGTTAATCAAACAGTATTAAGCTCCCTACTCCCAAAGTAGGCCAAGACAGAAAAGAAGAGATACAGGGGAGTGCTCAGTATGCGTACACTTCCACGCGTTCTCACATGGAAATCTGGTAAGGTAAGCATTTCTTTAATGTTTTCGATTTCACAACAAGCAGTGACAATCAAGACGAACAGCTAACCAACATACAAAAATCATTCTCCAGAAGTGCCTCGTGCAAATGCAGTAAAACCTACAAGTTCACCCCTGACCTCCTTCCCTGGAGAAACTCTCAGTGATCTTCAGTGGGACACGTTTGGGAAGAAAAAAAAAAAAAAACACAAACAACTTCACAGTTTAAATGGGCTTTACAGAACTGGACCAAATCAAATTCAGCAGAAAAACCTGTGCGTACCCCATTTACTGAGTCTCCTGTTCAGAAGTCCTCCCTAGGAGCTATGGTTGGTCGGTGTTTCTCGCAGCCATGCTTACCCATGCTGTGGAGACCACAGCAGCCCACAGACCAGCCCGCCAGCTCGCTGCCATCTCAGAAGTAAGTTTTTTCTGGAGAAGGCAGGTACTATCCTGCTCCTAATTCCAAGCAAGATGCAAAACAGCATTTCTGTGTCTTCTGAACTCTTACAGTTTACCTGTGGTGCTTTAGAACAAGCAAGAATGCCTTCCATCTCCAGAAAGCATTTTCATACTTTCTACGTGCTTTTTAAATTACTTGCCTGATGGCAAACATTTCAGGCGTAGAGAACCCATCCCCACAAAAAGCACTCACTTTTGCAAAATTAAGAACCACACTACATGATTTTTAGTAATTAAAGTTCCTAGCTTCTGAAGGTGTAACAATGTGCTACAGGTTTAAGAAACTGACCACATTGTTGGAACATGAGATTCACTAGAGGAAGAAAAACAAATACTCTGGTTGCAATAAGGCAGAAGGAAAGTGATTTCACATTCACCTCACTCAATACTTTAAAGACCAAGTCAATCTTCAGATCTTTTGGGGTTAATTTTGATTGTTTGTGAAGATATTTCGCAACACCTGAGGCAGAGAGCCAGCCTTACACAGCATCCGCATGTGGCCACAGTTCTCCTGTCAATGTGCTTTCCTTGTCTGTGAGAGTATAGCCCATTCTATATACTTGTAGGCCGACTGAAAAATTCTTCTTCAAAATTTTTGTTCTGCATATTCAGTTACAGACAGATTCAGGCCAAGATACCTGAATCACCTCCTTTTAACCTAAAATGTTACTTAGCTCTTCGGAATTCTTATGATCGACCATTCTCCAGTTCACTGCAGCCACCCTAATTCTTAATCCGAGCTCCATCTCCGCTAGCCATTTTGAGGGACCAAAAACCAGACTCCATTTTCCAGTATCACTTTCTTTTACTCAGACAAATTTTATATTAATGCTTTTAAACTGCAGGATTGCACAAGGAACTTGCACTCAACTGATTATCCACCATGACCTTCAAAGCTTTCTCTGTTGCTGCTTTTCCAGAAGCAAGCGATATCCCGTAAGTGAGACCTGCATTTCAGTTCCTCAATCACAGTGGATTGATTCAAATCAAAGTATTGTCTATTAGTCTGGTCTTATCTTCATTTAAATTGGCAAGCAGGAAAATCTGGTATGAAGAATATATTTTAATCTTGTGTTACGTTATTTTTTGGTTATTTTAAAGAAAGGTTCAGTCTCACTGATTGGTAACTATTCCGTTTTGTGTTATTATTAGCTCTAGCTTTCGCACTACACTTGGCAAGTCTTTTTGCTAACCAGAAAAGCATATTTAAATGTCCACACACACTTATTTAAGCAATTATGTACTTAAACAAATATTTATTCAGTTCTTAAATTTAACATGCTTATTACATTAGAAAAATGGTAAACAGAACATTTCTTTCTTACCAGATCATTTTTTTAATTCACAATTAGCGCTCATTTATAGTTGAAGGAATCTGACTCCTTTTAAAACGGGTCTTCATTAAAGAAACCACTTTAAAATAAATTCGATCCACATTCAAAATATCCTTATTAAACAAAACAAGAAATAGCTTCAAGAAGTGAAGCTTCTAGTTCTAAAATTCTGACAGATGCTGGAGACAGAAGCAGCAGGAGAGAATTAAGTTTTTCCTCAATTACTCATTTGGTAGAAAACCTTTAAGCCATTTCCAAGCATCATTTATAGAAAAAAAAAATTCCTCCCAACCGATTTTGCTTATGACCATTCCTATCTTTGTGTTGCTGTCCCTCTGAAAGAAACACATGTGTTTGTACGTGCACCCACTGTATTTACCGATCTGTACGCATCCATGGTCATACATTTTATGTTGTTGCTTATTTGAGCTCAATTCTTTCTGCATACAACATAGTTAAATCAAGCTATGGTCCTTACAACTAAAAACCACTACTTTACTTCTGTGACCAGTTCTTCATCTGCCTTTGAACTCCTCAGCGTCAGATACGATTCTTTTCCAGACAAATTGTCACCTCCATTTACACGCACACAGTTTTTAATTGAAATTCATAAGGGTTTCAATATTGGCAGCAGAAGGTATTCAGTCCCTGCTCCCCCTGCCCTCCCCAATGCAAGTAACATTCTTAAAGGGCTGGTCAGCCTGCTTCTACTTTATTTCAGTGGTATCTAGTGGGTGCTAGCTAGTACTCTCATCTCCTGCCTTCTCTGCCAGGACAGTAACTCAGAAGCATTTAAGATCATTTGCTTTTGAGCACTCAGTGATTCAGAAATACATAATATCGCTCTTGATATAGAGTACCACTTTCCCTCCCCTTCTACCCATTCAATTCTCTCTAAATAGGTTATAACCGTTTATTTTAACATTCCAGTCCTGTGAACCTTCCCACTAGATTTCAAGTAATACCAAGTAGATGAAATTTATAATCGTAAATGAGAAAATTCAGCTCCTCTTGTTTATTACCCTGGCTGCCAGCATTAGAGTACAGGCAATTAAATAGGGTGGGTTTTTCCCCCCTCCTGTCACGTCTGGGTACCTTGATCACTGTTGTTCACAAAACCATGATTTAGATTTCAACGTGTACTTACATGTTCCTGCAATCTTACCCTCCACCCCCGCTGCCGCAGCTTAGAGCTCTTTCACCCACCCGCCCAAGCCAAAGTGCCCCCCAGCAAATCACTTCTCCGGCTACTGGAGGGAGCCCAGCCAAAGAACACGCTCCCTTCCCTTCGCAGACAAGAACCAGCTTCTCCAAAACCCCAAAAGCCTTCTACACTGAATTATTCACCCTTCCAGCAGGTCACTTACAGGATGTTTGTTTCTGTCCTGCTTATTGGGAAGGAAGGCTTCTTGGGCACACCAACTGGATAAAGAGGCTATTAAAAGCCCCCCGGCAACTAGCATCAAAACCCTACCTTACTAACGTGAGTTCTTCCACCAAAGCTGTCTGACAGCACAGCCACATGCAGCTGGGGGGCAGGGGAAGGAGAAGAGGGGGGTGCTAGGTTTCTTGCATTAAACAGAAAAGGTGGGGTTTCTTCTATCTCATGGGAAGTTCTGAGACTTGGTAATATCCCTTGGTCATCATCTTCAGGGAGTCTCATCAGCCTCAAAAGTGAGAGCCATACTTTCCTTTCTTTAGGTCAGAAAAAGCCTGTCCCGCTGTATTTTCTGGCCAGTGGAGCAATTCAAGCATCAGACCTACAAAGTCCTCCGATCCCACAGCACGGATTTAGTCCACTTATTTCCGCTACCTTGAAATTTCTGAGATATTCTGTCATTTTGTTCTATACGGGAGAAAAAAAGAAGCCACTGCTTCAATATGCATCATGGTTTCAGGAAGTATCATATTCTAAATTAGTGGTACTGTAAGGTATACAAAGGTATAGCAAGGAGTCAAGTCCAGGCAAAGACACCAAACCATAGTGGCCTGTCACTTACTGTCATCAGCTTTGTTCAGGAGAAAAATTACCACCTTTATTTTTTTTTTAGAAAAAGATTTGCATTTGCACTCTTATTTTCACATAATAACTCTTTTCTTCATAGTTATCAAAACATACCTTCATCCGAATGACTGCTGCATCAAGATGCATTTTTTGTAATACCGGTCCAGATTTTTCCACAGCCCTATTGTCACCATGTTTACCTTGACTGTCTCACAAGCTGAAGCACAGAATCGTAGAATTGTTAGGGTTGGAAGGGACCTTAAAGATCATCTACTTCCAACCCCACTTTGAGACAGATCAGCTCATAACCCCTGCCGTTTTCCACCAGATAACTCCATGAAGGGACAGGTCGCCGCAGGAAGGGCTGGTAGCCTCCCCCATCGCCTCTGAATGGGAAGCCTCCTGTGCCGCCAGTTGGAAACTGCAGCCCTAAGGGCAAAATTGACATGAATAGCACAACCTTAGGCAAATTTCACTAAAAATCATGTAAACCAACGGGAGAGCTAATGGCTAGTGGTGGTGTTCCTGAACACAAACAGGGTTTCAAAGGGAGCCCCCCAGCAATGCAGTTTCCTTCCCCAGAAGGGAGAGCAAACAGAAGACTAACCAAGCATCCACAACACCTCTATCCAGCACAACATTCCAGGCTTCCATTATTCCCTTATTTTTCCCATGAGCAAATGCAGTGTAACTAACAATATTAATGTAGCAATAAGGGCAAACATGTACACCTCTGCCTAAGCTGACAAATATATTTGCAAGGCTCGTTTCACCTGCAGCTAAACAGAGAAAAGTTGCCCCAAGACAGGGAATCCTAAGCAAAAGAAGAAGATAAAAATCCCTCAAGGCAACTACGCACAAATATACTGTCGTATGTTGCTTGCTCCAATAAGCACCTGCACTGACTTCAACTGCAGGAAAAATTATGGGACAAGAGTGAATTCGCATCCTTTCAAGGGGCCCTATCGCCCAATTCATTCTGCCTTTTTCAGCACAACTGGGATTTTCACAGCATATCACATTCTGGCATCTGAATACCTCAATTTCCAAAACAAGATGTTCATAGCATAGATAAAGAACTCCAGCAAGTGCGGGAAAATAAGACTAGACTTTTTTCAACCACTGTTCAACTATCAGCTACAATCTCTTACCAAGTGAATGAAAATAACAAAGAAAAGGCATCTCTTTAAGGAAAACATTTAGTCTTAGTAGTCTTATTGCATCCTTTAGGTGAGCCATTCACAATATTTGTTTTCAATTGTAATTTGACGTACTCCACACCACATGCATTACCAGATGAACAATACAACTGAAAGCAACACAGAGAGAGCAAATATTGCATTCCAAAAACAAAGACAGCGTAGCAATAAAAATGTGCAGATTTATGTTAGATTCACTGTAAAAATATCTCCAGGCTAATCACTGTTAGAGCATCCTCAATATTTCCCACTGCTATTGTCTTCCTTTAACAGTGGAGGAAAAAAGAAGAAAAAAAAAAAGAAAAAAGCCATGATTCAAAATGGAAGTTCAGTAATTATTTACAGCCCAGTATGTAATCGGCAAAATGACTGGCAAAGTTCTTAGCACATCAACTCAGATATATGTAAGCAAGGCATTCCTTCCCTGCGGTAGGCGGCCCCATGTCAAGCAGATATGTGCTAGAACTTGTCCTGTGCTACCTGTTCAAAGGGAACTGTGCAAGAATATTTCAAGCTCTGACAGATAGCACTTTGTGCAAAAACATCCACAGGAGTATTACAAAAAAAAAGACAGCACTGATGTTTCAGCAGCCCTGTGTCAAGAAAGGTGCTCTCCTGCATTTTTATTGACACGCAGGAAGTGGATGATCATTCCTTGTACAATCAGAGCTAGCACGGCCGACACTGCTTTGCTGCTCGTCCCAGGCTCCTTTCCATGCCTTTTACCAAACTCTATTATTTAAGACTTTGCATCTCCCGTTTTCAGAGATGTTACTGAAAATGCCAAATAACCTGGTGAAATTTTGCATCCCTGAGACAGTAAGAAGTACCCAACAAAAACACAGTGCAATTTTTAAAAGCTATTTCTTGCAGCATTTTATTATTACAGGATTAACAAGTGCCAAAGTGAGTTGTTCTTTCTCTCAGCAAGTAGTTCTAAAAATCTTGAGGACACACAGATGTATTATGTGGAAGCATTCAGGGCACAGTCATTCCTGCCTACAGCTGCAAATGGAATACATAAGATCGGGTCCATGTATAAAAAATACTTTTCAAGTAAACACATGTTTTCTCCACTAAGCGGAACACTACATGCAGCATGCATCTTTCCACATACTTACAAACAACAGCCTTACAAACAGGTTTCATAGCAATAACTATTTTTATCCTTTGGGCTAAAAACTTTTGTTCCCCCCCCTTTTTTTTTTTGAAATCAGCTTTACAGAAAGCTTAAGTTCCAGAGTTCCTGCAAGCAAGTCTAAAGCAACTCCAGTAAAAACACAGCAACTCACACGTACACTGGGTTCTGATATTTAGTCAGGTTTTTATTCTGCTATACAAGATCTTAATGCACGCCAAGAGTAGGAACATATTTTTAGATAGTTATATATGTGAAAGACAGAAATGGGATGACAAAACACAAGAGAGAAAGAAGAAAGAAAAGCCTACACCCAGTACACCCAAAGTATATCTGTTTTTTTCCTGGATATTCTTCAGTTACTTTTTGTGGTTATGCTCCTCTTGTAACCCCTGCGTTATAGGCCTAAAGCAATATTAGAAAACATTACTTTTCTCGTAATGTATAAAATCAAAAAAGAAAGGCCACGTACCCACACATTCTTGGCATTTACTGAACCTACTCTTCACCATTTGCTGCAAGACTGCAAATTTACTCAGGTCATAAAACTTAATCTTCAATTTGAGAAGGATACGTGGGATTTCTCACAGCGTCACCTCGCAGGACTGAAAACCCACCTGCCTTCTCTCCAACATCACATACAAATTTTTTTCCTTGGTGAACACGACGTCTGAAGTATCATTTTCTGCAGAACTTAAGGTTCATTTTAGAAATAATAGTTTCCTCTCTAGGACAACTTTCCAAATGTAAAAGGCCCATGAATCTATTAAGTACGCGCTTCCCAACTCTGCAGGGGGATATCTTGGCCTCTGATTTTCTCCAGTTTTGCCACCCAGCAATAAAACGAAACCAATGAAAAACACAAAACCAGTCAATTTGCATCCTTTCTTTTACATACTCTCCAGTATGGTGGAAGAGTCACAGCACATACCAATTCTCAGTGCTGCCAGCTGGGAAAGCTAGGAGAGAGAGCAGAGCTGAGCAGTGGGGTTACTCAGAAGGCACAGGAAGAGCTCAAAGCAGAGCTCCTTGCTGAGCAGCCCTGCCTGCTTCCTCCGTGCACAGGCTCAATCTGTTCTGGGCACCAATTCTTACGTATTTGTTTTTACTGAGCACCACCTGCACAGCACGAAACGGGTCAGAGAGAGACAGACAATCCTGTGATTAGAACAAGGTGGCTTTTTCTAACCTGTCCTGCAAAACACATTTGCCAACATCGCCTGTAAAACACACGTATGTATATACACTCAAGATAAGTAATGTCACTTCTCTAATTAAAACAACATCTTCCCTAAGTGGCTATATAAACCTTGTTTATTTTGATTGGACTCTTGTCTCAAAAGACAAGTGATATTACAGTTTGCCAAGAAACATGCCGAAATCTCTTCATCACTGTTACGTGAAACAAACTAACAGCAAGTGTAATTTGTCCCTTTGACATATATATCGAAGCCAAATTCACTCACTTTCCAAAAGGTGTATTTTAATATAAGATGCAAATATACTTTCTAATATTGTCCAGTCACTGAATTGTTTATTACCTGTTATGTGTCTTGCTCTTAACACACATATGCAAGAAGCATCACTAAGAAACAACGTCCAGAAGAGGAGGAAAAGGATGTAGCACACAAAGAAATAAAACAGACACTGAGTTTCTCCTTGCTCCTCTTCCCTACCCCCAAAAGACATCGTAAGATTCAGAGATCAAATACTTATCAGCAAGGATGCAAGCATTTAACACATTTGTTCTATTTTAGGCAAAGCAATGAATAAGAAGCACAAGTGCCAGGAAAGCACCCAAAAATGGGGTCACACAAGGTAGCAGAAGAATAAAAGCCTAAAAAACTTAAATGAGCTCTAGCTTTAAGTTATCCTTAAATTCTTAAATCTTTCTTCCATCCATCTTGAAAAACAATAGAACACCAAAAGCTTAAAGTACTTCCATTAGGATCTTTATATATGCCCAGTTAGTATAGTTATAAGGAGCAATGTATAAACATACGTGTGTTTTAGAAAAAATTACCTAAAGAGAATGTTAATAGCCTTACACATATTTAAGATTTTAATTATTTTTTTTTTAAGATTTTATAACTCATCTACTCCCACAAAAGTCTTAATGTTTTAGGTCATAAAACATACAAAACCGAAGCAGGTCGCTAAGCAAGCTTTGATTATACTGCATGATCCATGTCATTTAAGATTGACTACATAAAAAAGGTGTGGAAAACGCTTTTGATTTTTTGCAGCACTTACTATGCTACTGTAAAACTAATTTTTACTTAAGTTTTGCTGAAACTAAATCTAACATAAATCTTAGTTTAAAAAAAGAAAAGGAAAAAGCTTTTGGTAGCAATAGGAGTCTGGTCTTGAGCTACTGAAACAGCAGATATTTCTTGAGAGGTCTATTGTTGCAAGAAGAAAGCTACCTGACTCTGTCCCAGGGTCACCAAAGTGAAGGTACTGACCTGTCTCATTCTGAGATTCTCTTCAGTTGACTTATAGGGCTGATTCTGCCTACGCTGCTGTCGACTAAAGACAGGTCACCCAACCCCAATAACATGGCCCCCAAGTGCAATCATACCTCCACGGAAGTCACAGCAAATTTCACACTGATTTCAGGCAGGTGTTGCCTTCTTATCATCAGCCCTGTTCTCAGCTGTGGGAAACACACTCCCTATTTTTAAAAAAAGCAAGCCCTATTGCCTCCCTTGCTTCCTCTGAGTAAGTTCAAATTTACAGACAACTGATAGTATCTTCTGAGAAACTTAAACCAAGACTTAAAAAAAAAAAAAAAATGCTGAGTTGCCCCTCAGGGACATTACAGAAAATATGGTTACAAAAATCTTAATGTGCAGGCACATGATGGGCCTGGATGTCATTTCAGTAGTTTGGAGTGCCAGTTACTCTTTGATGAATATTATTAACAGAAAACTACTATGACTATAATATTAGGAGTAACAGTTAATTATTCCTTACCTACACTTTAAAACCCTCCTGGCACAGTCATTACAAGGCAGCTGTTGAATAGAGTAATGGAACAGCCTTTTCTTAAAGCAAGATGCTTATTTTACTTCAAATGTAAATAAACTCATGTCTCCTGCTGCCACGTAAAATGAGCTGTTCATAAGTAAATGATTTTGTATCTTCCCAGTGAAGCAGCAAATGGCCCTCTGTTCTCCACTTCTGATGACCAAAATCTAACTCCTACCGAACTCCAGCGTAGACTGACAGCTAATACCTCAGCAAACCCAGTTCTCAACAAGAAAATAACTGCTGCTTCCTTAACAGTAACCTTTTTCAGAACACCAACACGGAGTTTGCATGTTTTCCTCTCTCATGCCCCCACTTCCCAGCAGAATAACAAATGTGATTACAGCTACTAAATATTCCGACTGAAGTACAATCATTTAGCAGTAGCGAAAATATATTTTATTTGTCATGGTACATTGATGATTCTTACACACTTTCTATACAAATGTAGGCTGCCATTTACTCCAGGATGGATGTAAAAATGTCGACCCTGTCGTATTTCCAAGCTTTCTCTCACCAGCTGAAGGATCAGTTCTTTTTCCTTTTCAACCTACACTTTTTTCCGCGCAGTTTCAAAGAAATGATAGAAGCTACTGAAATGTTTCTATTTACCATAATAATGCAATTCTGCTACTTTAGGGATTTTCTTTGGTAAACAATCTCAGATGACCAGCATTAAGATGAAGAGCTAAGCTACCAGAAAGACCCCAAACTTATGTCAAATTTGATTCCATGATTATCTGTAATCTGTGCTCACCTCCCTCTATAGAGTGAATTACACTCAACAGAAGGGATAATTCTAAAGGAGACAATACAACATAAAGCTTTATCCTGCCATGAACTAAAGTAGCAGCCTTTTTTTCAATTTAGTCAATGAGGCTTAGTATACCCAAAAGAAAGAACCATGCTAAACATTTTCCTACAGTCTGCACAAGCACAGTATTTAGCATTTAAAAGATGTTTAAATCTTAAAATTTAAATAGAAATTTTAAAATCCCATGTCTTTACATAAAGATCAGCAACTTTTCTTTGCAATTATTAACACTTGACCATGAAAAGATCCATTCTTAAAGATGACCTTACAAGAAAGACAAAGCTGTGACTTCTCATCCCTTTTTCTGATTCATACAAGGAAGGATTCAAACTTCACACTCTCCAGGAAGTATTTCTTCTACTTATGTTACTGATTTTTTTTTTTTCCCCCTGGAAGTTTATAGCAGTTCAACAGGATGGGAGATATATCATTCAAATAAAATTTTACTGAGGAATTATTTTCATTCAAAGTATTTACATTTTTTTAACAGAAGAGGAAGTTGGAAAAAGATTAATCTTTAAGAGTTTCAACCTTTCTGCTTTCCAGAAATTACTAAGTAGGTCCACAATCTACTAGTGAGAGCTCCAACTAAATGCCCAGGAAAAAAAAGCAAAACAAAATAAACAAAAAAAAAAAACCAACCCCAAAATAAAACACAAACAGACATATCCAAAAAAACCCGTAAGGACACTCCCTCTCCCTCAAAAAAAAAAAACCCAAGGCAAATCAACCAAAAATCTGGAAAAACATACTTCTGAAGCACACGCTGATCAAAGCTTCTCAGTCCCTTTTCATGTGTGTGTATGAAATGCATCTATCAGTCTTTAAGAAAAAGCAACACATCTCAATGTTTTGTCCTCTGCTGGTTGTTTTTGAGATTCAATCATATTGATTAATCCTCTGTTCCTGCAAAATAAATAGGCTAGGAAATGAAAACCTGCTTATTTTCTGTGTCTGCTCCCTTAACCGATCCTAACATCAACTGTGCCAAAAGCTGCTTAGGAGCACAAAAAACTGCAATCTACTCAATATTTTCTAGCTGGTGAGGGCAATTCCACACACAGAAGACAACAAACATATCGCTTGACTAGTATTCACTGTATGCATGGACTACATTTTAAGTTCAGAGCAAAACAATAGAGAAAGCCTCACTTTCTTGGCATATTTCAATCTAGAATTGATTACTTCAATTCTAGAATTAAGATTATTTCAGAAAGTAACACACACACAACCAGCCACCCAGCAGTAAACACAAATGTGTTTGCTAGCTTTAAAACTCTACCTGCCAAGCCAACAGCCAATTGATTTCCTTGGCGTAAATTCGACGTTTCCAATCTGGGATATCACCCAACACAAGCACTGTAAACCCCTTCTCTAAATGAGGTAATCACACTGGTGCTGCTATAGTTCTGGTTGACTTGCAGTTTCCATTACAATAAATCCTTGCTGCACATTCCCAGAGGTTTTACTACTTCTCTACTCCTTTAAAAAAAAGTTACTCCAAGTTGAAACCTGCCACATAAGACTTAACAAAAAAAAGAATTAAAAAAAAAAGCAGCATATTTTCCTTAACCCATAAAATAATCTGTACATTAAAAAAAAAAGGAAAAAGCATTTCTCTGAATATTCACAGTTCCACTCTTAAAACTACGAAGACACTGACAAACTTTATTATTGAATTCTGCAAATCAAGAATATAAAAAAAAAAAATGTTAAAGGGACAAGTGATTAGCACCCTTTCATCTTATAGTATTTCCATAGCAAAAAAGGGAGAAACAATAGACTGAGGCTCAAGCCTGGTAATTACACTGCAAGCAGTGCTCAAGGCACTAAGACAATTGCACGATCAGTACTGAAATGAAAAAGTACTGAAATACTCAATTTTAAACAGCTATTAGGAACGACTGTTGTACATATCCATACAACTATCTTTCATAAAGAATTTACTATGCACTATAGCAACATGATCCTATTTACACAATAAGTTGTTGTTCCAGTCCATCAAGTACACAAGGAATTTTAATGCATCCTAAAAAAATCAATTAGGCAATGATCATCTGATTAAACAGGCACATCACACCATTCAATTCTTTCAAACATATTCATAAATCCAAACCTCCACACTTTGCTGAAAACTTCCAAAACCTATATGTGGGTATTTCAAAGAGCTCACTTTTAAGCTTAATGAAATTTAGCACAAAATTAAGTATTACATGCTATTAACACGAAAAAGCAACACCATCAGAAAACGGCAGAAAAAACTTATTTTAATAGGTACTATTATTTCCAGTTTTAGCAAAAACTAGATGACCTTTAAAGGTCCCTTCCAACCCAACACATTCTAGGATTCTATGTTTTTACAAAGTAGCAGAAGGCTTTCCCACAGCACACAGCACTACAGCACAGAAACACTTTGACAAGGCATTCAAACCAAAGCCAGAAACTGATGAGGGCATCATCGCTTGCTCGCCTGAGGTCCAAAAGGGGTGGGGGCAGAAAACGAAGTTAAATGAAAAAGAAATTACTGTCTTTATAATCAGATCTTATTACTCACACTGTAGTGAAATGTATTGCCAAACCAAGCCTGAAGTTTGCAGGTGATAAGTATCCCTGCATATTAGGCTTCTAAATTTTGACATCACCTCTCTGTAATTCCAAGAAATACCTAAGAGATTAGAAACTGAAAGTTAAACCTGGAAGTACATTTTTCTCATTTCTGTTTTCACATACATACTGCAATCTCCCTGAAGCCCTGTGTGAGGAGTGCTAATAATCCCCAAATTACATTCATCCCATGCAAACCAGGAGAGAGAGTACATGAGATGATGAGATAGCACTATTAACATTTACATGCAAGACCATCATTTTAAAACCTTGGGATGCAAACACTGGCCTTGTTGCAACTTGTGTTTCAATCATGTTGAAAACTGACAACACAGGCACAGGTCAACTTGCCTCCCAGCTTTCCCTTGCCTCCTTCTCCTCCCCTCCCACGGAAAGAGGATGAGAAAGAAAAACCCAAAAGTTTCCTAACAACATGAAATTCTCTTTGTAAGTAATTCATCCACCATACATATTTATGCCTACTAACAAAAGAGACAAACTGTCAAGTCTGCAATCCTATAAATTAAGTATATAACTTTTAGTAACACCTTCCTTTCTTATACTTCCCCTTTTATACATGGGCAGAATAATTTGATTTTTAATCTCCTGATCCATTAAGATAATTTTACTCAAAACAGTCAAAATGCTTTATATATTTATTTGACTTACACCAACTTAACTGGATATGCCCTTAAAAATTGAGAAAATGATGCAGCATTCTTCAAATCGCTTAGCATTTTGTCACAACAAGCTATCACCCATCTTCACATGACAAACCTGGATCTGTTGTCAAGCACTGGAGAAGAAAAAGAAAACCTCAGACTGCCATTAGCTTCATCAGTTTCACCTCTCTTTCCTACACGCCTATGTATGTATCTCAATGCCTTTATCTTTAGTTATATTAGTGAGTAATGCAAAATGATTGTCTGCATTTCAAATCTTGGCACTTATGTAAGGCTTAGCTTTTTTCCTGGGGCTCATCATTGATAACTCATGAGAGACGAGTTCCAAGCTCAAACGCTTAGTTGATCTGGTTTCTCTCTTCACAGCATCCTTTGCAACCATGTCACAGCACACATCCCATACTTTCCATACTCTCTTCAACATCCTGTGATTTCCACACAGAATGTTAGGAGAATTTGGGATTTTATTTGCACCTTCCTGTTTGGTATCAAGCATGCCTAGACCAGAGAGCAGTTGCCAAGAGAACGTCTGCAGCATTATGTAGACACCACTTTTTCAACAGGTTAGCAGGCTATGGTTGACACCCATGCGGCAGATATGTAGAATGAGCGCACCTGATAACATTTCACCTTTTTCATCTCCTTTAATCTTTCACTGCTTATGCCAGAGGCCTCCCTTCCTGCAAGCTCTCTCCTCCACCTCTGGGCTGCAGGCTGCTATTCTCCGCTGCAACGTGACATAGACCATCTACCTACATCTAGGCAATTATCTTCATTTCTAACATTCCCATTAATTTTAGACAGATCTTTAGGGTGTTGTTTTTATCTTTATTTCTTCACTTGCAGCATCCTGCAGCAGAGCCTCGAAGTTAAAATCTGTCAAGTCCCATAGTTCTAACTTCAAGCCACAACACTCAGTGACAAAGAGCCAGACTTAACATTTCAAGGTCTTCTTCAAAATTCAAAATTCCTCACAGTCTAACAAGAAGCCTGCTCGTTTCATCCAAGGAAACGGAACTGACACCCTCAGCTATCTTTGGGCAACAGCAGACTATAACTTAAAATAAGAACAGCCTCTCCCATAGATGTTTCCCACCCTTCCTACTGGTGTGGCACTTCCACCCTCATAATTCACCTATCCAATGCTCTCTCTGCACAATACTTACATCTGAGCGCTGTATGTGTTTAAGGCCCAGTATTTTTTAACCGTACAAGTTTTTGGAAGTGCCCTGCACTTCTGATAAATTCAATGTGACACTGTAAAGGACTCCAATTTTCAGAAAGTGCTGAGATTCATCTTCTGAAACTTCTGGCAATATTATTTATTTTTATATATATTATATCTAGAAGTAGGTACATGCTACACAGCCAATTTTAACAAGCGTGGCTAGGCTCTCCTTATTTAATATTCATGTCACAGGAGTAAAAATCCAGCCAGGAATCAAACTGTGGCATCCTGTGCCAAAGACAACTTACCACTCAGCTGGTAAGTTGGCAATTCAATTTACAAACCTGAATTCCTGCATTTTAATCCTTTGTAGAAAGGTGGTAATATATGAGCAATATGAAAAGAACTGGATTCAGATCATTAGAGGTTCACAAACCAAACACATGAAGCTTTGGAGGCTGTCCAAAACAAAATCATGCCTAGGTGGTGATGTCCGTTCAATAAAAATTCAATGTCATAATTATCCTCTCACTTTTTCCCCAAAGAGCATTAGTGCTCAAAACCGTGCTGCTGCTCAGCCAATTATATTAATGCTGTGAGAAGACGGATAGGGCCGGCAGCCAATCGCTGTGCCAGGTCACTGCCTGCTGACGGGTAATTTACAATTACCAAGCAATTAGCAAATGAAGTGAAAATTCAACACTCATCTCCACATAACGCAGAATAACTCATTTTAAATTTAAAAATATGTTTTAATAACTTCATTTTGGCTACAGCCACACAGAGAAAAATAAAGCCTCCTTTTTTCAATTTCTCCTCCTTTTACGACTGACAAAATGCCCTGCTGTCTGAAGCTACCAACCAAATCCATTGTTTGACATCTCTAAACCAAACCATCTCTTCCTTACCAATAAGTATGAACTGAACAACAGAACAGAACAAAAATGAAGACTGTTGATAATGGTACTATTCACCCAACTACCAGATTTGAAACTGTTATTTAATTAAGCACCTGATTAACATCCTGTCCTGGTGGATGGATGATAACAAAAATTTTCTTTTCTTCTCTATATCTAACAATAAATGACATAAAAAAACGCTAATCTGCAGCTAGCTTGTTGCACAAGACAAATGTCCTTTCCTGTTAATGATCAAGTTATTACTCTGTTGTGCTCACAACAAAGTACAGAGCTCCCATTGCCTACACTCACATTCCTAATTTAAAAAAAAATTAGTAAAACATAATTTCTCGATAACCTTGGTTTATCCTCCTCTCTAGAAAACTACTGTATCTTCCCTACATGAACACTGGAGTTGACCAATGAACATTGGAATTAATCTTCTTATAAGGGTAGGAAAAAAGGCATCAACAGTGAGATCCAAGTAGATAAAAGGAGATATTGGAGATTCATGGAAGAGATATCTTCCATGTCCTCCGATATAAAAAAAAGTATCCTGACTTTAAGGAATTGGTAAAGGGGGAAGAAAAAAAAACAAACCCACAGGAAAAGCTACAGGCTCCTACCAAAAGGAGAGGGGGAAAAAAAACAAAACAAAACCACAGCACTACAACAACAAACAGCCGATGCAAATATGTTACACTTTGGTATACACCGGACAACACTAGTCTTGCTGCATTGATGTCAGCTCTAGGTTTTCATCTTACACTTAGACGTATCTACGCCAAAGAGAAAGAGAATTTAAAAAAAAAAGACAACAACAAGAACACCAAAAAAACACACACCCAACCAAAAAATATACAAGGCTAAATTATAACAAATGGAAAAAAAAAAAACCTGATGGCATTTGACATAGTTCTCTCTCCAAAAAGATACCAGCAACACAGTGAACTTTTTTCTGACTGTATGGGGTTTCAGAAGACATTCATGCTGTCAATGTAATATATCTACTTTTAAAACAGTCCTTTACCCTCCTTCTGCCCGAGAAATACTTATTTCTGATTTACTTTTTTTCTTGCACCCTCTGTGTTACCACAGTGTTGGAAGGGAAGAGAAGGAGAGAAGGGAAACCAAAGCAACACAGAAAAATCCTCCACAAACCTGTTGCTGTGGATACTGCATTCCTCCCATGGCCGCCGGGGCTCGGCCCGGCATTCCCACGGGATAGCGCTGGGGGCCAGGAGGGCCGTAGGACTGCCCAGGGTAGGGGCTGCTCTGCTGCGACTGAGAGTGAGGGTTATTGCCCATGCCGTACAACTGAGGTCTCTTCATGACCATTGGGTCCATTGGGCTGCCCTGTTGTTAAACACAAGCAAAGAAATACGTTAAGATACTGAAAGAAAAAGGTCAGAATAGTCACGCTTACCGCGGGCAAACTATGCATGTGTTTTCTCAATGCTTTATACATCAAATATTGATTTGACATACAAACAGGCAAAGTACCATACATACTAATAGATGAGCTTTTGAACGGTGAGTTTGGGACTTCCATTGCTTTTAAAAAAAAAAGTAATAATTTTGCACTCAAACTTAAGGATGTCCCTTACCTACAGAAACAGTAAGTACAATAACTGCCCAGTAATTAAGTATACTGTTGTAAACTGATTAGCATCACTGACTTCAATGTGCGAACATAAATAAAACTGTGTCTATCAAGAGAGACACAGCAGTGGGCAAGCCATTTAACCTTGAGAAGATGTCTGTTTTCTTACCTTGAAAAAAGTGAAAGTGAAAAGAAAATAAAGTTTCCAAAAGTGCAATGCATACAGAACACTGTATTTTAGTGCTTTCATACGGCTATCATGTGCATTAATAAGTTTCCAGATCATAAGGCAAGTCATAACCCAGACTTTACATGAAAGTTTATTTGCCTCCTTAATAGACCTCGGAAAATCCAAACTGCAATCACTGATGGAGGGGGAGGGGAGGGAAGGGAGGGAAGTTTTATTTTTAGACTTTTTGGCAGCACTTACCAAGCACCGTAACAGTTTCAGGACGGGTGTCAACCATTGTATGGTATTACTCTCGTGTTTTATTACTGAGGACTAACTGAACCAGAAAAAAATATCATACTTTGTCAAGCGCAGCACGGTATTGTTAATATGACATACATTTTTTAATTCCTGAGCACCAGTTATATTCACAGAAGAACGGGGCGGGGGGTGGGGGGGAAAGAGCTTTTAAAAAGCCTACCACGATCTCATCTTCATGAAAGAGACATATTCCCTCCCCTCCCCTCCCAGGGAAAAAAGACCTATTAATTCAGCCAGCCAGCCCACCCTCCCGCCAGGCGCAGGATTCCTTCCCGTGGCACATTTTGTACATA
This sequence comes from Stercorarius parasiticus, assembly GCA_013396915.1. NCBI lineage: Eukaryota > Metazoa > Chordata > Aves > Charadriiformes > Stercorariidae > Stercorarius > Stercorarius parasiticus. The sequence continues at coordinate 138,284 of VWZL01004121.1, forward strand.
TTTTCCTACAGTGTATTGTTGACCAGTTTCACTTGAAAGCCTTCCTGTGTAACACGGCCAAGTCCTTCTTGGCTATTACATTCTGATGTAATAGTTCTTATAACAATAAATTACACACACACCTCTCATTTCTTCTCTTTATTACCATTTGTACTACTAACAAACCACAGCTTTTTTTGCCCCTATACGCACAAGGTGCGTGCTCTCCAAAGAAGTCACTGCTTAATGAACTATTACATGTTGTTCTTCCTATGTCTTCCCTGTAAGTAAATAACTCAAACCTTCTCGCTGTTTTCACTGTCTCCCCCCACCCTTACCAATACCAATTTGCCAGGAATGTCCCCAAAGCCAAATAAAGTATTCCAAATGTGGACACACTACACCTGAGGAGGCAGAAACGCCAACCTCTCCCTCCTCACCCAACACCTCCATTCGCTTCAGAAGAGGACTGCCTTTTTTTGCCACCATAGCAAATTGCACATTCACTTCTAATTTTGGGTGAGTATTACTCAGCAAATTTGCCTTTATTATTTGGCTTCTTTGTGGCCAGATTAGAAGTTTCTATTTTTCACCACTAAATGTCCCTGGGTAATTTACTATTTATGTTTCATACTTTTCAAAATCAATGGTTCCCCAGCCTCTTCAGGCCACCTGACCCATAACAACACTCTCTTTTTTTTTTTTTCAGGCCATCATGCACTCTCGCCACACTTTTAACTAAAACCAACACAAACACAAAGGCTCAGCAGATGAACTAGAGATTCCTTCTTATGGAGCTCCCAGAGGACAACTTAAATTTCCTCCTATAGACCAAGATACTTTATCTATGTTTATTTCTGTGTTTTTATGTTCACCCTGTGCATCACCTGTCATATTCATCTTCTCAAATATAAATCCTTGTTCAAAGCAAGTCTTGAGTTTCCTTCACAAGATTCTCATGAAGCCCAACAGCATTGTTCAATGCCATCATCTTCTGTTTCAGGGTATTATTTCCAGGTCTCAACTCCAATAACAACAATTACTCAAATTCAATGTTAATTAATTTTGAGTGTAACATTTTCTGTTCCGCATCCAATACTTAAATATAATTATAAACAATGCAGATAGATAGCTACACAGCTAAAACAGGCTGACACTCTCCATTATCAAGACTATTTTCAGGTGCACATAAACTTTGCCAAACTTCAAGCATTTAGGCTGAAATTTTCCAGGCCATATGTATGCCTGAGGCTGAAATTCTCTGGAAAATTCAGCAGAAACAGTTCAGCTATGTCTTAGAATGAGGTCACAGAAAAATACGTCGTTTATGTTCTCACATAAAACACTTAAAAATACCTCTGAATACCATGCTTTGGGGCACAGAATTTTAATTTGCCAGGGTGACATTGGACGTTCAACAAAGGCGAGGTGTGCGCCCCTGTAGAGAGAGCACCTGAATGTCACCAGACCGTGAGGAGCACAGGAGGAAGAAACGGGAACTCACAAGTGGCACAGTGAGACTTCATCAGAAGAGTCACAAGGTGTATGAAGGCGGCCTCCGGTTTGCCGGACAAAGAGAGAGGGACAATGGGTTAAGAAAAGCTGCAGAGACAGAGTGGAGACAGAAGTGGGGCAGGAAGAGTTGAAGGGAAGAGGAAGAAACAAGGTCAGGAGGTGACACAGATACAGGCCAAAGAGTCTCTGTCCTCTAGACTAGTGACCGCCAAGGACCTGGGCGTACTCAGAGCTTACTGTGGACACTGTGATTGAGGCACCAGGATCAAGGACTGGAGATGATGAATATGAGATGGCTAGACTGAGAGAGCAGTAATTTGCCTGGGGATATTTACTGAGACAACCCAGAGAGCGCCACTCTAGCTGTTGGTGCTGCCTGTTCCCTCCTCCCTCCAAGGTCTCAGGGGAAGAACAAGCAGTACAGAAGAGTCCTCTGATCATCTTTAGGACTGGAGCAGAGAGACCCATCCAGGAAGCACATCTCATCCCATGCACTGACCAGTCCCTATAGAAGGTGGCAATTCACCACTGCTATTCCTGCCTCCCTTTAGATTAGATCCCAATTGTCTATACAGTGAAGCTCAAGGTTAAGACAGCTACCGGTGGTTCAGTGGCTGTCAGCTTGCATCAGGGCAATCCCAAGCACAAACACAGGCTGGGCGGAGCATGGACTGAGAGCAGCTCTGAGAAGGACCTCAGAGGGCTGAAGCACCTCTCCTATGAAGACAGGCTGAGAGAGCTGGGGTTGTTCAGCCTGGAGAAGAAAAGGCTCTGCAGAGATCTTACAGCAGCCTTCCAGTACTTAAAGGGGGCCTACAGAAAAGGTGGAAAGGGACTCTTTATCAGGGAGTATAGTGATAGGAGGACAGGTAACGGTTTTAAACTGGAAGGGGGAAGACAGATCAGATAGCAGGAAGAAATTCTTTACTGTGAGGGTGGTGAGACACTGGAACAGGCTGCCCAGAGAAGCTGTGGGTGCCCCATCCCTGGAAGTGTTCAAGGCCAGGCTGGATGGGGCTTTGACTAACCTGGTCTAGTGGGAAGTGTCCCTGCCCATGGCAGGGGGTTGGAACTCGATGATCTTTAAGGTCCCTTCCAACTCAAACCAGTCTATGATTCTGTATTTCTGCACAGCAAACCAAAAACAAATAGCCAGCTCTTCCCCAGCTTTAAGAAACATCGCCATTGCAGTGTTAAGATCTGTTGGAATTAAGTTTGCCCTTGTAACACTAAACGCGTCTCCTTCACAGATATAACTGTATCAGTCTCTAAATACATGGTCACACTCTTGTCCTCAAGGGCAGCAGATGTGCCTGCTCTCGGCATCAGTGGACGCCAGCGCAGTGAATGGGCTGTTGTGCACTATTGGACCAAATGCTTCACCTATTTTATGGTTAGTGAACGAAGCAGAAGATGGTCTTACCATTAAGGTAGCTGTATGCTGCTCAGGCAGACCTGGAGTCTACCCCTGCATCTGCCACAGTTTTTCATTAAAACAAACAAAAAAAAAAAATTGAAATTTACCAATTCAATGCATCCCTCATTACCTGACTTGAAATCACAGGATTTAAGTTGCAGAAAACACTGCTTATCTATCTCTAACTGGGACTACTTTTGAATTTGACGACAGATGTGCTTTGAAGGTGTTTTCAGAAGCTGTATGTTCCAGAAAATTTAACCTACAACCATCATAAACAGGCCACCCAAACTTCTTACAGCAGTGCCTCAGTTTCCCAACTGTAAAAACGAAAAACATCATCATCTCTTCCCCAGAGAGGTAATTTTGGAATTTACTATGACCATGATCAATACCATAGAAAACTCTCTAACAGAAGAACAAGTTTTGTCTTCAGAACAGCACACAGTGAGAAAGACCTGGAGCCATACATTTAACAGAAAGAAAAAACAGCTGCTCACCCGGTACCATGTGTCCCATACAGTGGAGGTAAAAATTTAATTATAGCTTTTTCCAACTTCAACGCATGCACAGTTTTCAGCTTTAGCATACTTTTAAACTGAAAGTTTCGTTTTGATAGCACGGGTTTCTTTCATCCACAATGTTTTGGGAAGTCATCAAGAAGGAGTTGTTAGTGGAGAAATACGCATTATAATCTTATCTAAAGGTTCCTTTAACATCTATTAAGTTCAAACATTTTCTTTAACTTCGGTTCCAGCAGTTTTCAAAGACAAGCTTTGTGTGACAGGGCGATTATGACAAGTATCAACTTCTTCATGTTGTAGGGATCAACAACCAACCCTTCCACACCAACCCTCTAACATTTTCCAAAAATGACAGCATCGCTGTAACTGCATCACATTCTTCTGAAACCCAGTGGGCATGTATGACCATGAATGGATGATGTCTATATTTTCACATCTTCCATGCCTTTACTTAATTTTATTATATGCTGTACTGCAAAGTTTTAATTGCTTTTTAATTGTTATTTTAGTGTCACTGCTGTCATCAATATCCATTTATTTCCTTTCCCTTCCTTTACAGAAGGGTCCAATTTTTCTCCAGTGCTATTTTACTCCCAATACACACATTACCTTTTTACCAATTTAGCTACTGTTTGCTCATGCTATTTTTACTGCCATATTCTGCCAGGCAAGCCTCAATGAATTCTGCCTTTTGCTTCTGATTCTGCACCTCTACTTCAACTTGCTGCATTTCATTTAAACTTTGCATAGATCTGCAGTTCCTCAAAATACCTCAGTCTTGTTCTTTGCTTCAGTCCACAGTAATATTGTAATTTATAACCCCTTTATTATAGTGCCTATCTTGTGTCAGTATCAGATTCATTTGAACACGTACTATCAAGCTTTGTAAGAACAGAGCATTTCATGAGTCTTGCCTATTATGTGCCTCGTGAGCGCATTAAAACACCCAACGGAAGATTTGCTAATGATTTCAACAGGACCAAGGTTTCATTCCCGGTCTTTAGATTGACAGTCCAACCATCAAGGTAGAATGTGAAAAAGCCTACATTGCCTACAAATAGTAACTGACAACCTTTTTCTGTTACCTGCTCCTTTTTTTTTTTTTTTTTCCAATGTTTTGTGTAAATGAATGCATAAATTCAGCATCCCTCCTATATGCAGAATCCTTCACCCACTTGTAACCTCAGTATCACTACCACTTCTCATAGACAAAACAATGAAATAAATCACCTAACCCTGAAATACCTGGACATTCAATTTTACCATTTCAGGAGGGGGGGGGGACAAACCCCAAAAACCGCTACTGTTTTCTCTCATCACTTAACCAGTGTTTCCCTAGGTATCTCGTCTCTGTTTAGATCTGAAGAAGGGTGCACACTAGCGTAACTTGAGCAGCAGTCTGACCAAGACATATTAGCACTTCCTCTTGGGACGTTACTGATATTACGCATGCATTACACATACTCTATTAAGTTATCAATGTACAATTCACTTCTAACACCAAAATCTTTATTTGAAAGACATTTATGAATATGAACAATGGTCATATGAATATGAACAACTTAACTGTTTAAACACGCCACAAAGAACCCCACCACTGAAGTCTCAAGGCAGGGAGGAGTACAAGACACTTTACAAGGGTCACAGTGGGATTCAGATGTGACGATAGAGCTCTTATACAAGGCAGGCAGAGCAATTCACTACAGGACAAGAGTATTCACATGCGATATAACTACTCTTCAAGTGAAAGTGTGCTTTTTTGTTTGTTTAAACAAAAACATTGAAAGAAGCCTTGGTTTGGCTGACAACACCAAATGCGGCAATTTAAAGGGACTATAAGCCCCAGCACATCCCAACAACTGATGCTACATGATTTGTGCCCATAAAAAAAACAACATGAACTCAACACTTTCAAGTAGGCTTGTCCTCAAACTCCTAGAGCTACTGAATACAATAACTCTTTGTTTATTCATTGATCTGCAGCCAAAGTTTCTGTCTCCACATTAAAAAAAAAAAAGCCTCTTTATTAATACCAAAGCCTTGAAACCTCATAATAAAGACAGCTGACAATCAGCTACCAACATTCCAAGAAAGATGGGCATGGAGCTCTCAGCTCTAGGTCAGGCACCAAGTTACAAATTTATCGCTAGAGATAATCACAAGTATTCACTATAATACAATGACACAGCTGGCATGAGGACACAACTGGGGAAGAGATAATCCATTCCTAGATAATGTCATCATTTGTATGAACATGTATAAGGACTCCTCAGCCAACATTTTTACACGACAGAAGCGTGAGTATCAAAACACAACTCTCGTTACACATGTTTTAAATATCCATTTGAGAAAGATACAACCAACCTTTACAAAAGTATTAATGTACAGCATTAAATTCCGTCTTACATTAATAGTGAAATCTAAGAGGTGACTGGCAAACATGCTTCCTATTTTTTTGAAGTAGGAATTCAACTGTCTGTACTTCAATAAAATTTAAATTTAAAAGTGTCAGTTGCACAAACACAACAAGAAATGAGCAAAAACAAAGAGCCAAGTTCAACAGAAGCCTATGATGAAGGAAAATCCAGTGAATGAAGCAGCATACACTGGCAGAGATTTAACAAAAATAGCAATTTTCCTTGTCTTAAAGGTTTTGCACATTGTCTAATTTCAGCTGCAGGGAGACATCAGAAAGATAATTTCCCACTCAAAACTGGAAGTACTTAAAAAGGGGAAAGAGAGAAAAATCAAAGTGATGTCCCACCAAAAATCAACTACTACTCCACTAGAACATTTACAAATAATTATACAAGCAAGTGTCTCTGTGGGGTTGAGGAGAAGGATGTATACGTGCCTGTTCTCCAGTTTTCTTCTGGGTCCTCTTTAACACAACCTGAAAAGTGCAAGGTCAGCGAGTCAGCCATTCTCTAGTTATTTTGTAGATAAACCAAAATGACTATTGAAAGAACAAATCACAATGAACACAGCAAAGAAACCTGTTTTTAATGAAGTATACACAACTAAACTCTTCAGTTGCCACTATGAGTGCTCACAAAGGTTAAGACAACATCAAAAAGCAATTATACACATTTATCACACCTGATGACCAAAACAATCTGACAAGCTCACATGGCTATACAGCTCAGAACTGCTGCCCTTCAAGTTGCCTTTGTCACCACCAACTACTGACATACAGGTTATACCCTGATTGCTCTGAAGTCAACTGAAGGTGTGCCATCTGCTCCCATCACGCTTGAACGCTCAGTCTTCTCCTGTAAGCTACCTTCCCGATTTCAAACTTCTTCCAGAATTACTTGGGAATTATCTTCCTGTCATTACATTTGTTTGCCACAACTTGGATGCTCCACACAGAGGAGACCACCTTCCCTTAGGCATTCAGCAGCTCTAGTTCCCTAGCAAAAATACTCCCCAACAAGTTAAAAGCAAGGTCTAGTGCAGCAGAATTTAGGGTTTCTTACAGATGTCTTCTAGCAAACCTATCTGTGACCATTCAACATGTCATTGATTCCAGCTGCTTTTCCTACTTGCTGCCAGATCATAACCATGCTTTACCTACTTCCATCCACAGTCCAGCATCTGAACTCAAAACTGTCCGTGTAGGGTTGGTTTGCAGCAATACAACAGCTTTAGCACTGGAGCATGAGAGACATGGGCACAGTTCTCAGTCTGCCATTTCTGCAGGCAAACAGTATCCCTTGGCAGGAGAGCAGGGCTGATAGCAAGGGAAAACAGCATCTTAAAGTTCTCAGGCTAGATTCACCACAGGATGTCTCACAGCCCTAAGGCCTCCTCAGTAGCCAGTGCTATGGCTCAACAAGGAAGAGAAAATCCATTCATAAACCCAGAAAACTGTAAGTTAAAAAAAGAAAAGCCCCACCCAGACTACCAGTTACTTCTATTTTGTCTGGCAATGAGGTTCTCAGCTTCCTAGACAAGTAAACACCTTCACTCACTGTGCATGGCTGCCATCTGGAACTCAAAAAAAATTCCCTTACCTACTTTGCACAGCTCTTACACAAATACAGGGTTAGACGGACAGAAAAGGATGTACTAAAAATAGTGTCCGTCAGGCAAGGAGCAGAGAGCAGCCTCGAATGGAATGAGGGAGCTCTGCAGGAAAGCTCCCTGCAGAGAAGTACTGGAGTAGGAGGGGAAAACTAAGTCCTGAAAACTAGTAAGTGACAGAAGGGGGTGGGGAAGATAAGTGACAGAAATCCCACATCCACTTCAAATTTTAAAAAGAAATCTTCCTAAACCTAGTAAATATTCAAGTGGATCTGAATACACTTTCTCAGTTACTTGGCTTTATTAGCAACACTAAAATTAAAGGTTAGATGTATTTAATTGACAGAGAGAGCACTAGCTGAGAAAGTGACATTATGGACACTGGGGAGATGAGTGTACCCACAAAAAGGTATAACCAATCACAACTAGGTCACAAGCCAGAAGTACATACAGTTAGCTCCAGATTTTTTCCACTCCAAGCGTTATATATAGTTCTATATTAACACACACACACAAAAAGGTATGCTGGTCATATATCCTCAGCATTTATGTCAAATTATTAATCAAGTCCCACCTGAAACAATTTGTTAAATTGATTTTAATCACTGGGCCTCTCATGTGAAGCTTTGTATAATCAGCATTTCATTTACAAAATTAATTGCCTGATTGATTCTCAAGAGGCAGTAGCTGTCATTACACTGCTGTCATAACTTTTGAGTAGGGGTGTCACAACACTGAGTTCTGACAGTATGAAGAGCACTGCTATTTAAAAATTGAGGGCGGGGAGGTAGGGGGGAAACAAATACAGTGATTTCACAGAATTGCTCTTTAGCCCAACAGAATGTTAAAACCATTTCCCAGCCGTTTCAGCCAGCCTCCCCATTTTCCATTCATTGAATAATGCGCTACTCAGCTATTCAGTCTCTTTTCTTAGAGGCAGGTCCATTTAATTCAATTTTATCATAGTTGCGGTTGCATAAAATGAGTTTGTTGTTGAATATACAAAAGATTTAATCACAGGCCGCTCTTAAGGTTATTTGTAGAGCAGAGTTTGACTTTCAAACACATAGAACTTTTTTTTTTCCCCCCACATCAACAACCTTCTGGAAAGCTATTTTCAACTAGAGTTTTTTGTTTCTAAACAGAGCAAAGCAAACCATAACTTTACAGAACTTATCTAGGTGCTCCTTTAGAAAGCTTTTTTTCTCCCCCAGCATTTTAAGCTATGCATAAGCCTCAAAGCCCCGTCAAAGATGGAAGCAAAGCTCCTACCCTTGCTGTAGCTACTTCCATACCCCATCGCTACTACATTCTTGGAAGAGCCCAGTGCTCCAGAGAGTCGGCACAGGCCAGCAGTTAGGGCACTGAGTCATAAGACAGGGCTTCTATTCCTGGCTCAGCAGCTGACCTGCTATGCAAACATGGGCACAACACTTCACCTTTCTGTGACTGGGTTTTCACCAGCATAATAACAAGTATTATATGCACTCTTAACAAGCAACAAGACATGAAGACTTTGGGGAGACTGATGTCAGTTATTATCAACGAGAAACAGGACTAGGAGTCAGAAACTGGTAGACTAAGGGAGGGGAAAAAACCTCCATAGTTTTAAAAAGGAGAAATCGCATTGCAGACTGTAACAAGATACTCTAAACTTTCAGAAACCTACCTTCAAAAGGGGAAAGGTGTCTGCAAACATCTTTAAATAAGCAGAAAAGGAAAAAAAAAAACCACAACAAACACCTTAAGTTTCTGCTAGATCACTTGGAACAGTATTAATGCTTTTGAGAAACTGACCTATTTCTAAGAGAAGTCCAAAAATAAGACCCTCAACTTCTCAAATTCAACCTTACGCACTAAATTTCATCAAGTGCTCCTGAATGAAACATATTTAGAATTTCTAGACCACGCTCTGAGATTACACTATTACAAAAAAAGCAATTGACAACTCTTCAGAAACTGAATTATACCTACTGCTGGCATTTGTAACGGACGTCACCAGAACACAATTCCAGAATAAATCAGAGTCCAGGTACCACTAAAACCTTGCAGATACTCTAGGAAACACAGATTCTCCCTTCCCTTCCCACCCATCCAGTTCTTACTGTCATCCCTGACTGCTGTCCTACACCTTTCTGCAAAGCACTCTGTCACTCTCTTCCAGGCACACAGCACAAGCTGCTTTGGTATGAAGACTCTAATGCAATTTTTGTCTCTTTTTGCAGGTCTCTTGAGTTTGATGAATAACATGGGGAGAGGGAGCACACCAAACCAAAAAACACTTACAAAATATATAGGATACTGGGATACAGAGGTATAAAATGATAACAGAAGGGAAAACTCCACCAGGCAAACACAAAAGCAGTTAGTTGTTTTCCTCTGCCATAGCCATAACATGAGACTGCAACTAAGGGAAGTTCAAAAAGTTCTGGCCACATTGAGAAATGGTTGCCAAAGACTTAAAAGTTACATTCCTCTGCCACACCAGGAAGAAAAGAAGCTCAGAAAAAGAAGAAAAATCAGTCCCCCTGCTCACTCAGTCAACCAAGTGATAGTAGACTGGGACACTAAAAAAAAAAAGTGTAAAGCATTGACTTTCTGTATTCATTGGTTTCTAGCCTCATAGCAGGTAGCCTACTCCTTAATCTAACGTTTTTCTCTTTTCAACCAAAGCTTTTTTTTTTAAACTAGGTAAGAAATTGTCTTAAGTAAGAAAACAGGGGAATGCCCCTAGCTAGAGCCAATATATGTAAAATTCCTAAAGGATATATTTAGGATCAGGATAATTGGAAGGCAAACTCAGCTCTATAACAGAAGCCCTGTCAGTTCAACTGCCAACAAACTGCTTCTCTTGTAGCATGTTTTCTATGTTGAAATTGCTTCCCGTAGAGGCTGAAAAAACTTGATTGTAGATAGTGCAAAATAGTAATAGTTACCTGGAAACTAACCAGTTCATCTTTTTTTACCATTGTACCATAACGGTCTCTGTATCACGTTGGTTGAACATCATAAAAATCCACTGTCCCAGTTAAGAGACATACCAGCACCACCAGCGCAGTCCAAGGGTCAACTAGATACAGATAATGAATCTGGGACTAGACCACCTGTACTGTGGAGCTGGAGCAAAAGAATTTTGGTGAGGACCTGCCTGTGATTATTTTGCATTTATATGATCTTCCTCATCAACACAGACACTATCAGGAGCTAAATTTCTGGGAAAGAGCAAAACAAGCAAGAATTCACCCGCAGCAGATGATTTAAAGCATTAGAAAATAGCTTATTTTGGTACTTAAAATAAGAATTTAAGTCAATTTTTTACTTTTTTTTTTAATTTAAATCAATCACCAGAATGAGTGGAAATTTTCATTATTGATTGAAAATGTTTAATAGTTAATAAATTAAAAGAAACAATAGACTAAAGGTCAAAGCCCCTGTACTACTTGAGAGAACAATGCGATTGGAAACCATAAATTCACACACATGCCTACATTCACACCAGCTCTTTTGTATAATGTAACTGATTCCCAAGTATCATTTTACAATTCTGATTAGGTCTTACAAAAATCTTGTTTATTAAATTGCTTTCTTTAGGCATGCATAGCTGCTAATTTGTTTCCAACTAAATCATGTATCATCTGAAAAAGATTACATTGCAACAGCAAAACAACACTCCTGGGATCATGCTTCATCTGGATTTTAGAATTAGAAGGACAAATATTACAGGAGTTGTAAATTTCCCTTTAAAGGTGGTGGTGGTGAGAACACCCTGCAACAGGGTAATTCCAAATAGAACTATTAGAGTACTTAGCACATAGCAGCCATACTAAGAGATACACATAGCAAGTCAAAAACTCAAAGTATTAAGGGATCTGTTCTGCTTTAACTTCTACAAGAAGAAAAAATATTGCTCTTCAGATCAACATACATGTATTTATACAAACATATTTTGTAAGTACAATAAATAACAGTAGCAAAAAAATTAAAAGCTGCGCTGATCTAAAAAGATTATCAGCTCTAATGCTCACAGGTTTTAAACAAAGTTAAAAATTTGCAGAGATTTGTGAATAACTCCTAAAGAACTCTGCTGAACAGACCTCCAAAAACATATCTGGATATTAATATAAAGTTCCCTATGGCTTACTCAGGAAAAAAATCCTGACCTGGGTTTAAACCAGGTCAAATTCTGGTTTAACCCTAGTGCCTTCATCTACTTCTCACTCAAAACACACAAAAGTCGCTAAGTCTTCACTGCTCTTTTCTCAACCACCCCAAAAAGGACAAATTCTTCCACCACACTGGCAGACTAGGAAGCATCCTAGAGCATCTCAGCACAAAAAAACACAGGCATATAATGCACACACATGGATAAGAGCGGAAATGGAGAAGTAGGATTAATCATGACTACGAATATCTCTGCAAAATATCGTGGATGTTCAGAACTACGTGCATGGTTCTAGCATAACTACTATCCAGAACTTTCAGTTCCTATACAAAGAAGGCATATGTTTTCAATATACAGCCATAATCTTCTTCTAATATAACACTATTTAAAACTAAATTAAAAATCAACATGTGAGACATATCTGGTCTGAGAAATGTGAAAGCAGGAAAGCCAATCCACTTTGTGAGTGTTTCTCATCCAAAAAACCATAATTTAACAGGAAATCTGACTATGCCATATTCATAGAATTTCATCCCCTCTCCCACAGCAGAAACCATTATTTTCAAATTCCAACTGCCTGAAAATTCTTGGCTTCTTTCCATTTCTATGCCCACCTCTTATTTCCCAGTCCTTAAGAGAGCCCACATCAGCCATCATGTGAAAACAACAACACAGCTTTCCTAAAAGCACTTCAAAGAAACTCCTTTATTTGTTAAGAGAGGATATTCAGGATTAATCAGCCCCCTTTGGGCACAACCCAAAATACGGCATTCCAATCTTCCTATAATCACCAAATCTAGAACAGAACTAAAATTAACCATCAGATTAAATGGGAAGAAAGAGAAGGAAACGACTGCCTTCGAAACACTGAAGCAGTACAGGTATGGGAAATCTTTCCTGTACATCTGAGTAACCTATTTCTGAGTGCAACAGCAATTTGAGTATATTTACATCCAATCTTTCTCCCTTCTCTAAGGCTGCAACTTACAGCAGCTTCTTCCTGCAGCTGATGAGGGCTGAAGACAGTTCATTCTGTCAAAATCACTTGGCCTAGTCAGAAGAGGTCATTTAGCAGCAAAGACAGATGTTTCTCAGCTGATATAACTAAAAGACAAAAAAGAGCAAACAAGCCCAAAGAGTCATTTTAGCAACAGGGTATCTGCAATTCCAATTTTTGGTATTGTTCAATTTAGAAAGATGTTATTCATCCGACACTCATTTGCAAACTTCAATTTAGGATTAAAGAGCTGCAGATACCACATGTAAAATCCTGAAACATACATTCTATTTATTCTTCAAAGAAAAAAGAACTTTTCTTAAAGCCACATTATTCACTTCATATCTAACCTGGCATTTCAGCTAAACCCAGCTCTTCTGCCAACTACGATGATTTCTTGAATACATTCTTCCCCTTCTCACTTTACACTCCTACCCCTAGATTTTTTTGCTCAGCTCTTTCACACAGAAAAATAAATTGAATAAAAAAAGGAAAACTGAAACTGATTATACACCAGAAATACTGTCAAGGATGAAAAGGAAATGCTAGACATTTTTAAACTAAACTGCTCAATGCCCAAGAAGCTGAGACACTAGTTACAAAGCTAACAGAAAAAGAATAATTTCAAGAAAAAAAATACACCTGAACAACAGACTACCAAGTTAAAATTATAAATGGACATTACACTCAAAACATCATTACAAAAACATCACAAACTACATGAACATCATTAGACTATTTTGACAGAAAACATTGTTTCAAAAAATGAGAAACAACAACTCAGATACTTGAAACAACCTTGTATGAATCCAGGTATGCTCATACCAATTCTATGCCAAGTTCAACTTGCACAAAGCTTTGAGGGCACAGGTGGGGTGGGGGTAGCGTATATATAAGTAAGTTCTTTTTGCTCAGTCTGTTACTACTACAGGACAGAGCAACATCTGTCATGAATGGTTTAGGTCTGTCTTATCCTGCCTCAGGGCAGAGGGAAGGGTTAAATGACCTCTTGATGCTCCTTCCAGCCTTGCTTTTCTATGATTTGGAGGTTATTACATCATCTCTATTTTATTTTAAGACTTCTCCTGTTTCTGCAGTTTGCTTTTCATTTGAAGTCATAATCCTCAATTTCTGGCACAATGAGACAACACGGACATTATAACACCACAAACATGCTAGAAATATTGATAAAAGAAAATTAAGAGGACCAAAAAAAAGGTTATGTTTTCAAAGCAATCATTTCATAAGAAGTAAAAAAGACACATAAGAAAAACTGTTCCTACAGAATTTATGTTGATATTTGCAGAAACTGCTAAAATACTGTTAAGAAATGTTCACATATTCCCATTTTCGGGGCCGTGCGAAGGTAACGATGAGACCTGTATTCTAAGCAGCAAAGCAGATACAGGCAGAAGAGAACCAGAGAAGATGGCCAACATCAAAGCACAGTCCGTGTAAATACTTTTCTCTAGGTACACAGTTCTGACTGAACCAGGCAAGAGAGATCACCCCTACCAAACATATCTTCTACACAACATCATCTTCTGACTCCGTCACATACCAGAAAAGCACCTGCACCCTCCCCTCCCTCTGCATCCTATCTGAGCTGCTCCTTGTACAACTTGTGCCTAGCAAGTCAATTATGGTCCTAACTGTCTTGTGTGAAGATCAAGAAATATCAGCAATTCTCCAAACGATTAACATTTTTGGAAACATTTTTTTCAACTTCTTCAAGGAAGCGTCTTTCTGTGATCCACAGAGATGCATGCAATTAGAGCCACAGCACAACAAAACTTGAGGAATAATGAGAAACAGGAGACAAAAAGTATCCAACACAGACTTCATTAGGCAGCCACAGACTATTCCACCTGTTGCGTTGTACACTGTGTACTTATAAAACCACAGAGGGGAAAGGGGAGGTGGGGGGAGGAGAAGATATATCCTAGCACCTAGGAGCATGAATTTTGCATATCCTATTGTTATCCACAACCCAGGAAGCTGTTAATTGGTCTAAGTAATTGGTTTAAATACCCAAGTCCCATTATAAAAATATACTATGAAAATGCTTAGACACTTATCACAACCAAGAAATTCTTAACTAAAGTTCAAAGCTGAAAAGGCACTAGGGACTTGTCTACACTGAAGGAAAAAAATGCGTAATTATATCAATATAACTAGCTCAGTGTGGAAACTTACTCCAGTATAAGAGTACCCTTTCCCACTTAAGCTTACGTGCTTTGGAAGCAGAATAAGATAAACCATGAAAACTCTTATTCTGGTAGAAGAGTGTCTCCATAGGGAGTTATATTGGTATAATTATAGCATATAATTATAGCACATAGTTGTACCATTGAATTTCCTTGTGTAGACAAGTACTAGGTGCCCAGTCCACATACACTTTCTAGCAAAACAAATGGTTATCAAATTCCAATAGAGGCACATAAAATACTTAGCTTTTATTTTTGGTTGATGAACCTTCTTCATTTTGAAGCAATGAATTACTTCAATTAATCTTCCTTGCAAATGCTTTTCTCTCTGCTATCCTATATGGTAATAGATTATTCTTCTGGTGGAGGCATCATAAACTAACACTTTGAGAAGGGCTGTGATATCTCCCACACTGATTTAGGCTCTCATCACAAAGCAAGTGGTGAGAAATCAGGTACAAGGAAGGAATAAGGTGCTGTTTACACATTTGACTGTTAGACTCGCACCTTTTATAGTACATCCCCAGCTACTTTAAACAGTCAAGTGCTTCAATAATTTAGTCTCTATCCTTCTGACAATTTCATTCTCACCTCATTTGCTATGGAAGTTAAAACATTTCAGTCAACCTTGAGGAAGTCATGCTTCCTCCTCCTCCCCTGGTACACACTGGGGGGGGAAAAAGTACATCTAAAAGCCATGCCACCAGTTGAACCTCAAGCTATAGAAGGGAACCATAGAAGATATACAAACTATAAAACTACAAAAGATACTTCAGAATCTTTTGAAAACAAGCAACTTTCCAGAGGATACTGAGCTCAGGAACTGAAGCTTAAGTCAAACAAATTCTCACCATTTGTAAGAAAGATCCCTGAAAAAGAGAGCAAACAGAAATACCGGTTATGCCAGCCTCCGAAAAGCAGAAAGCCCTGCCACAAAGATGTCAGCGAAATTATCAATAGCAATATAACTTCATTTTGAGCATTTTAAACACTCCACTAAGAAAGGGTAAGTGAACCTAGAGATAATTAAGGATTACAATAACAATTCTGCAGGACATGTAGGTAAATCCCTTTTGCAAAATGTGTTTTTATCTCTTTAACCGTTTTGTGAAACATTGCATTGCCGAAGAGCTCTTTGCAGGATAGGGATCCCTGTGTTTTCCTTTGTACTTCTGACCAATTTCATCCCTCGGCATTACACCAGGTTTTGTCACTTTGGTTTTGAAATACATCCCCAGCACTCCAGACATGCCTTGTTTGCTCCCACAGACACCAGCTCCCTCCTTCCCTCCTCCGCATGCCCAGCACAGCTCCTCAGCCCTGCCAAAGTGCTCCCTGGGTTTGCTGCCCTGCCCCATGTCCCACAGACAGACAAACCAACCCCCTGGAGCGACCAGCAGGAGGGAGGGCTGCCCAGCCACAGGGAGCACCAGCACTGAGCGAGGAGGACCCACCACAGCAGCTTCTTCCCAGAGGTGCCCGCTCAGCCACAGCTGAAGTGCCAGCAACGGGCAGAGTTTCCAATGGACTGTGAAGCAGCATCTATGCAACAAAACTGCTGCCCTGTTTCAAAATCAACAGCTTGCATCTCTGTACGGAAATTGCATACCTAAGCGTTAAGGTCAACTGATCTGGAAATTCATCCCGATATTTTCAAATTTGCCAGTATGCCTCGTCTCTGCAAATATGCTTGAAAAGAACACTGACAGTTCTTAAATGCAAAAATTTAACATATCAAAAGAAAAGCAACAGCAGGAAAAACTCTGAATAGGTATTATAAGAAAGGACAACAAAAAAGAAATTTATCAAGCTTCACAGGAAATGAGTATTAAAACCATTACTTCTAATGGGCTAGCAAGATAATGAGAGGAAGGTTAGTCCAGAACTCCAACAGAAGGCTGGAGTCATTTGCCTGTATGATTTGAAAACTCTATGAATAGCAGAAGGAACTAATTTCACCTGCCCTTTGACATCAACACCTAAGTTCACCGGCTTAGACCTTCTTTAGAGCAAGAGGAAAAACATGTGACTTCAGGAGCATGATTCACTACACCTGCATTACACATCTACTGAAGGATGAGATGATTCACACCAAGAAATGACTACTTCTTTACACCAAGGAGAAGAAAAGCCCACACGAAAAGATCAGGTATAAATGCCTACAATGCATATGGTTAGATGAGTCCCACCTTTGAAATCTAGTATTTCAAAGATATTGATGGTTTCTTGGGCCACTGCAATCAGTGCATTCTGTATAATTATCATCTTGGAAAAGAAAATAAAAATCTTTTCCTCTCTGCATCTGCTTCTTTCCTTTTTAAGAGGGGGACAGCAATGACCCCCTGCTCCAAGGGGAGAAAAGTAACTATCTGTCAATATTTACAGAGTGATTTTACACTCAAGACAGTCTCATGATGAGTTTAAGCTGATGCAAGCCCGTACCACCACCAAAAGGGGCTGTCCTGCCCTGACCCCCACCCTCAACTGAACTCGCCAGGCTCTCCCTTGCCTTACCTCAGTGCTGGAAAGATTGTGCTGCAAGTCAGATCAGCTCAACGATCTGGCTGAAAGCTAACCATTCACAGGTTTTGTTCGGCAGGATTAGTTTTCAGACAAATCGGGGAGATGCTGCGACTCACCTTTTGACACAAGGGAAGCAGCAGGGAGCTGATAAAAGGGTGGGGCTGGTCTTTTTAGCAGAAGTGAAGTCTTAGATCAGCTTCAGAGGACCGTTAAACTCATCTTTGGTGTTAAGATGTCTTACCAACACAAAACTCCATAAAAGAGTGACCAAGGAGCGTAACAAAAGGCTATGGAAAAATGCAAAGGTAAACAAATTAGGTTTTCAAGTTTTCTTCAGTTTCCCCCAAAGAAATTCTGGCTTGGTATCTCACAAAATGCACTGGTCCATTTAGTTCAACACATTTTCCTATACATTTATGTGTTAACAACCTTTCTCCTAACTTGCTTTTTGTTTCAACCCCTGATCCTCAAAAGGATCCTCCTCAAACGGAATAAAAAGCAGCCTTTTTTAAGGAATACCCACTTGGATCTTCTGATGAATATCTAAAGAATGAATTTGATTTAAAAACATATCCCCTACTTACTCCCAAGCATTAATCTAAAAATGACAGACAAAACATGCTACTGAATGCTCAGTGTCACACAAAAGTTTGGAAAAAAAATAAGAGTAAAAAAGGTCATGTTTATTCTCTCCTTTGGTCTCCAATAGGGTTGCTATCGTAGAACCCCACTTCTGGTGAGAAAAACTACTTTTCTACCTTTTCCTGACACTCTGGCTCAGACAACTTGCTTGAGTAAGACAGACAACCTTATGCTAGTCCAAGAACTTCAAGAAAATAAAAGTGTCATTAGAAGTTGTAATTATTTGAAGCTTCTGTTATGATGCCATGACCAGCTGCAACCTTTAACAGAAAGCACCTACTTTCATCCTCCATCTCTTCAAGGAAGACACCCACCCCAAGCAAAGAAAAAATTTAATCTATTGTTAAAAAAGCAGGAGTGGAGAGAAGGAACAAACAGGGCAAGCCAGACTCAGCTTTTTCAAACCTAAAAGACAAGTAACTATCACAGGTAAATCTGAGATTTTAAGGAACAAGAACCGTTGCAAATAAACACCTAGGTCTTCTTAGAGGTAAAGTAATGGAATTTGGAGACTACCACACCTTTGTTCTTCTTTGAATTCCTAAGGTATTTTCCTAGAACAATGGAAACTTAACTGACTTTTTAAACAGGCTTCATTCACCATCTTAACAAGCTACATCACCCCAAAGAAAGTATGACACAGTGGAATACCAACCAACCATTATTGGCAGCTTGCTTCTCTCTACCCCATCAATCTTCTGAGGAGAATTAAAAGGGAAACAAATCTACAAAATGAAATATCAGGTACTATAAAATTGCACAGACTGCATCTAGCACGTCACATTCACTACGTGTGTAATTGTGTATATTAAGAAGTGTTTTCTCTCCTCAATTCCCGTCTTTTCTACACTTTCCACATACACAGCAACACCACACTTCAATTTTCATGCTGACATCTTTTCAAATATCTTTTGGGCAAATATAGAAAGAGAGGTTTTTAATTACAGCTGCCATGCTAGGTAAAAAGTAAAGAAACTGTGCACATCACATTTACATTCCAGCTTGGTTTTGTCTCCTTTGTTTCCCTCTTTTCTCTAAGTCTACTATTACTTAGAGAATCAGCAGTAGAGGAACCTGGAAACAAACAGCACTATCACCCATTGATTACCTGTATGATTCCTCCCAATACACTGCCAAGTCCTGCCAGGATTTGGAGGCTTGCTTGGTCGGTTTTTTGATGACTTTTTTTTTTAATGCAACTTGACCTCCGGTCATGAAAAGAGCCTACACAGGAAGCTAGCTAGTGAAAGCACTTTCCCTGCTGTCACTCTTTCCCCAACAACTTTTGTGCACAGATTCCTTGGAGGACAGAGAGAAGCAAATACAAGACAGGGGGAGGAATGGGTACCAGGGTCACTCAAGAGCTATTTTCTCCCTGGATACATGGTCACACTACTTACTCTTGCGCAACTGTAAAATGGCAAAAAACAATAAGGATAGCTTTTCCATCACTCCAATGATTTGGAAATCAAGAAAGACAGGAATTTGGAGATAACGTTTAAAGAAGGAAAAAGAAGAAGTATCACAAGACAAAGCAGCAAAAAAAGATGATGATGTTTGGATAAAAGAAAACAGTATAACTTCGGGAAGGAAAGAAGTGAGACAGAAGCAAGTAATCCACAAATAAATCTCTCACTCCCTGCAGGAGAAACTGTAGAGGAAAAGCCTTGAGCAACTACATCCCACAACAGAGCTGACATATAACCGTGTTAGTATCTCCAGAAAAAGCAGAGGAACACATCTGCCACGCTGCCAACCACACTCTAACAAAGTAAACAGCTCACTCGGGCCCTCCCTGACCCTCCTCCTAACAAAGTGTGCTATTATTACTATTATTATTAAAAGGAGGAACAGGGGGCTATGCAAAGTCTTCCTGGGTCAGGGAATCCCTCTCCAACGCTTGTTCACAAAGTGCCACATTTGACAAGTTCCTCGTAAACAACCAAACCCCTAAATGCTAACCCAATATATGAGACAACTAACCCATGTACCTAAACCTAAAACTTCTTGAGGGTCCTAATTCATCCACGAAAACATTCCAATTGTCACCAGAATTCACACATAGAACTCTCAACAGCTTAGGCTGTGGCAGCCCTCAGATTCCTGGCTAATTCTTGGAAAAATCTTTTTCTTTATTTTTAACATTGGCAACTACGCCAACACGTTGAGCACTTCAAGAAGACACTTCTAAAATGCAAGACAGTTTTCTTCGGATGCTGCCCAATCAGCCCCTCCTCTTTAAAGGAAGAGCTCAATTAAGTTGGGAACTTTTCTTCTGAATGATTTTAAATGTGTTTCTTTCATTGTGGTTGGATCTCAGTTAGTGTAATTGCTATTTATATCAAAACATTAAAAGGTCTGGTTATGGGGTTTATTAGAAAAGCAAAATGTGTTTTTAATACTTAAAAAAAAACCACAACAAAATACTTCGTAGCACTATTCCCCCCTATATTTGCATACCACATGTTCAACAACAACAAAGAGTATTTTACAAAGTTAAAAATCTCAAAAATATCACTGAAGTAGTAGCTCCTACAGTTTGTTAGCAGGAAAAATGCTTTTGTGCCAGCCTGGGGGGACTACCCCAAGTGATACATGTTAGCTTCAGGATTTAGAACAAAAAATACACGTATTGTAAACCAAAATATAACATACAAGACAAAAAATACATTATCTCTTTATTAGCAAAAATACAATTTTCAATGTAAAAAAGTGTCATTTCAAGACAACCACTACAAATATCCTGCATAACATTGTTTCGAAGATGTGAAGGCAGAGGGTCGCATGGGAGAAAACCTTCTTCAAAAGGCAGCTATATGACACGCGGTCAAGACCTACAATTCAAAATAAACAATATGTTCCCCAAACTTCTCCCTTTCCACTCGTGTCTCCTGCAGCCGCTTTACCTCCAGGGCTGCCTTCCCTCTGCCCCTCAGGCAGGTGAGGCAGCAACTGCCTGCACAGCCCTGCCTGCACACACACATCTCTCTGAACGTGCCTATCCCTGCCTGCACACCCCCACCCCTACTCAAACACCCCCACACCTACTTGCACACCCCTGTCTGCATGCACACACGCCCCCCCACATGCCCCCCTGCATCACCTGCCCCCACGCCATCCGAATCCCACTTCCTCGCATCACCTCTGCCCAGGTCAGGGCTGAATGGCTGTCAAATTCCCTGAGGAATAAGAAAAAAAAAAAAGAGAAAGAAAAAAAAAAAACCACCACAAACGACCAAACCAACCCAAACCCCTTTCTTCCTGAGGCAGCAAGTTTCCATTGAGGGCGCACACGCTAATCTCCATATGTGAAGGTCAGGGCACTCCAGCCGGGAGGTGAAGAATGGAGCTCGGGCTCACGTTAAGGGGCCTCCTCGCAGGCCCTGGCCCGCTGCCCGACAAGCGAGATTGTTGAAAAGCAATAGATAGCTTCTGGCAGCGGCAAGGGGAAAAATATTTTGATCATGTGACGCTATACAAGCTAACTAGTTTGCTTCATGTGTGAAACTTTTACAGACGATACAAATACCACGTTTGTCATCGGCCCCAGAACCCTGCCCGCTCTCCTCTCCTCCCTGGGGAAACCTCCATCCCCAGTCAGCATTTCTGCAGGCTGGAAATCCCTCGATCAAACACAACTTCAAGTTTGAAACAAATTACGGAAAATAGAACACGACCAGCTAACAGCTATCTATATATTCCTGGCACTTTTCATTGCCACCGACTACAGGGCACCAAGAAGTTATTTGCCTCACAGAAATCTACCCTTTTGTTTATAGGAAGGAAAGACCTTCAGATGTAAGTAAAACTGCCAAGTAGAATTATTTTGCTATTGCTGGTACACAACTCAAACATACCTACCTGTATTTTTCAGAAATACTTCTTTAAATAGCCTCTATCTATGACCATCTGTAAATATCCTAAAACAGCAACAGCTCTAAAGAACATGCTCATTTTTCTTGACTTGGGAATTTCAAGCAACTAAGAAACACCAAAATAATAATTAAAAAAAAAAACACAAAAGCACAATTATTTTCCACAAATCACACCTGAAAGTAAAACATCAATGCTACTATTTCTATAAACAGAGAATATCCAAAATATTCACAACATAAATTGCTACACAAAAAAATACAGAGCTCCATACATTCCACCCAAATCAAAGGCTGCAAATAAACCAGCATATTCCTTTGATGCTGTCAAAACAAACCTCCTTATCTTTATTTTTAAACTTTAAAAGAATAAAACTTAAGAACTACAAATCCTGTCCTTGTGCTTTCAAAAGAAATCTTCAGAGCTGATGTTTCAATATCTTGCTTACAAACAAGTAAGTCTGACAAGCTAACCAAATAACACAATCAATGTTGGAAACACCTAGTCTCAGATCCCATCCAAACAGAGAGGAAGATAGAGTGCAGACTGGATACCTTCTTCACACATAACAAGTGTTTAGGCTGCCTATTTATTCTGCATGATGCTGTAATTAAAACTGCACATCAAACTCAAATAATTAAATAAAGCAAATATTATTCTTATTTTAACATAGGGAAACTGAGGTATCCGACAGCGAAACCAGCTACTTTCAGATCACACAGTCAGCAGACTGTGTGATGCTATCCAGAATTCCTGCACCAATCCTCTACTTAATACCATTTTCCGTAAGTCACATAATTTACTTACCGTGGCTGAATTCACTGCTTATGTAAAGAAAGCACTATTCCATTTCAATCAATCTGTGAATTAAGCCACATCCACACTGGGAACGGCACACATGACTACAATTATGTTTTAAAACAGCATCACTCCTTTTGGGATTTTCTGAACCAATTTTATTTCTTTACTCAAACAAACAAAAAACAACCACACTCAAACTTCAGGTCCTTCGGTGAAAGCCAGCTCTACCACGGACTGTACTACAGCAAGACAGGCCTCTCTTTCCTGCATAAGACAGATCACTTCGCACTTTTAAAATCTGACCAACACATGTTGTGGAACTGTCTGCTTTGCGAAAAAATCAGCAAGTTACCTCTATATTAACAGCCACACCTGTAAACCCCTCAGGAGAGGCTACTTACAAAGGCTGTTATTTTACCAGTGCAGATACACTACCACCCCAGTGGTAAACTAAACACAAAGGGGTTTGCCACAACAGCTATTAGTCAAGGATGCAATTAATTCCCTGAACCTAACCCTGTAGCTACAACAACAGAACTTCACAGTGGCCCTGGCCACATGGTCTTTAAAGGGCAAATAAATTGATTCAGTAACTTGGCAGAATCAAAACCATTTTGTAACGAGCACAGGTAAAACAATGACTAACATCCATCAGAAACCCCTGCTACAGAAGATTTATTTTTTTGAGTAAGTAGATACCTAGAATAAATCCCAAACAAGCTCTCACGGAAAAAAAAAATCCTCAGTGTAATAGTTTAGAGTAGACTCTTACAAGACCCTATTAGTAACACAACTAATGCTACCCCCTAAAAAAAAAAGTGGGGGTATACATTAAGAGTTTTGCCCATTTTCACTATTATTTTTTAGCAAACATGGTAAAGAAAATAAGTAACATACAAAAATCCCACATACATCTAATTTCTTAAAAAAACAACAGCAAAAGATTATCAGAAAATTCCTTTCCCACCCCACCAATGGTCAGAAAGAGAGTGACAGGGGGAGATCAATGACACAGCCCTACAGATGGAAGTGTCAGAGGGCCTATCGCTCAGATGGACATCTTCATAAACAACTATCAGATCACAAACCTAAATTCAGTATCTTTTCAAGTCTGAGAAGGCTACAAAGCCCAGGGGGAGATAGGGCACAGCAGTGAATTCTTAAATGCAGAACACCGTTTGGCACTTGGGCAAGTTCAGGTGCAAGAGATTAACTAACTAATAGTTCTTGAAATTGGAGAAAGGAAACTAATAAATAGATGACATACTTCTACACATGCTTAGTCCTTATGACACAGTTACTAAACCCCCCCATGACTCAAATGCAAGAGGTAGTATGCAAGTAGATCAAATGCCGATAGCTCTGTACTGAAAGCAATTCCTTACACACACTGCAGAACCATCCAATTCTGTTTTAGAGCCACAAATTAGCCACCACCCATTCAGAAATTGAGCAGCCTCATGACTTGGTTTGGTAGTTTACAAGGAAATTAACATTTCCACTCTACATGGAATATAAATGCATGCTGTATCAACACCCTTTCAAATCATACCCACTGAAAACTTTTACACAGACTTCACATTGGTTTTATTAAACATAAATGCAACATTTTGATAATAGCATCAGGATAACGACCTTAGGTTACACAATTTTCTAAATACTTGCAGGTGCCTTCAGATGAAGTAAACTACCTATATAGGGAATATAAAGTTTGCAAAAAGGTACTTTATATTTGCAGTAAGAACAATTCCCATATGAAAAGCAATCTTTAAACAAGACATGACAATTGTGATTTCTGCATCAAATTTGCTCACTTTAAAAATGAAGACAATGTATCTGCCAGATAAAACAACCAGTCCTGGTGGTAAGGAAGGGTGTGCATGTACCCCCCCCAACACATACTTGTGCTCTGTACATCATATTCATCAGAAGGCAAGTTCTGCAACACCAGCTAAGCTCCTGGGCCCTTGTTCAGCTCAATTTTCCTCAGAGTTTAATTTCTATGAGAAATCCAGTGACTTTATATAGATGACATTGAGTACGTAATGATAAAACAGTGCAAGGAATACTTGAATTTTAGATGACGATGCCTTTAGTTTAAGGTGACTATATTGACACAGCAGACAAATCCCTCGTTTCGCTCAGTCATTTGTCTTCTCATTGTTTGAACAGATGCCTGGAAAGCTTAAATTCTCACAGAACAGAATGTGTTCGCCGTAAGACTGGATTTATTCAACAGCTAAAAGTTTATGGCACCAAGACCCTGTTTATTTCCAGGAGACCTCTGTTTCCAGTTGTGCCAAGGTGTGCCTCCCTGAAGGAAGGTGTGTGTGACGTGCCACAGTTTCCCCACCCTGTACAACAGGAAGAATCGTCCCTGACTCCAGTGTGAGGCACACTAGAGAGACAGTGCAAAGATCAAACGTACTTGGAACGTTGTTACTGAGAAAATAAAGTTAAAGTAATCCTGTGCAAATTAGCCATCTACTGACCCCAAAATGCACCGTTCACAAATTACATAGGTATCTTGGGAGACGTTCATCCCTGAGGATTCCTCGACTGCAGTAAAAGGCCACCCCGGATGGGTTTGTCCCTTTTGGAGAGGACACGTTCCTGGTGGATCACCAGACGCCATGCTCTCAGAACTGGAAGTACAACAACAGAAATCCTCCAACCCGGCTGCAACACAAACACACCAGCGCTGTGCCATCACATCAGCGTTTGTGTGTAAAATTGAGCGTGAACAGGTACAGGTAGGTAACAGAAAAATTCAAAAGGCAACCCTACGATCCGAATGGCAAAACATACGTCAGATGTACAGAAACCTTTCAGGTTTACTAAAAAATAGTATTTAAATTTATTAACAGGTAAAGCTTCTTTAAAATAAATTTTACTCTAATAAGATTGTCTCCACAAGGTTTTCATGTATTGCATTTATTTGCTTCTCTCAGCACCATGCAATACAGAAACAACACTGCTTAGTATCACTTTTCTATTACTAGTTTTCAAAACAAATTTCAAAACCACTAAGGTATACTTTTAATTCAAGTTTAATTAGAGTCCTCATTCAATCCTACCAAAACATGTATTTAGCACTATGTAAATAGCCCCAAAATTGAAAGAAAAAAGTTTTTTTTCCCAAGTACCTTAATAATCACAATTCTAAAATGTATTCTAGCAAGTTAGCCTACCACAAACACATGCGACTGAAATTCTGCAGCCTTGAGCATGCATGCACAGCGAGTGTGGCAACACTACTTTACATATCCACAGAGAATCTTCAAAGCCTCCTGATAAATAGCACATTTTGAAAAAGTACTGAAATGTAACTAGTTAGGACACAGGTACAATGTTAAGGACATAAGGATAAATAAACTACTGCCATTCTCACGTTAACAATGAGAATTTCAAAATACCTATGATAATATATTTGAGGTGCAAAAGTAAGAAAGAGAAAGACCTATCAGTAGCTATTGAAACTTGTTTTCCTTGCACAGGTTTGATCTAGCTTTAACAAAGACACCACTTCAGAATGAAACAGCATCACCAAACAGACCATGCTTAGTAATTTCAAAAATTTTACATTACATATGTAACTAGAAAATTTAGCAACGGATTAAATGCCTGAGTTTTCATCCCCACAAACTCGGATCAGAATGCTAAAAAGACAGTAATCGACCACTTAGCTGTAGAATCCTTACACGATGGAGGCAGTAATACAGTCGACAGGTTTGCATCTCTCTTTCTTTATTGTATTTCATACACAGTGTCCTGCTGTTCAACATGTAGGCATAAGCGCTACTACAGAAACCAATAACTGAACACCAAACCACAAAGTGTCAAATATACGGTCGTAATATATATATAGATGCTACTAACTGAGAACATTGCTATTTGCTACTTCTAAATAGAAGCTATGCGAATGCTAAACTGTTTATTCGAAAATGCACAGGGAAAAATATATTTTATTCTCCCATTGAGACATCAAGAATCTATTCACCACACTAACAGCTGTTTAATGGCCTTCAGGCACAGGACATGATTCTGCAGCCCTGGCTTAGCCAGAACTCCCAATACAGGCAATCTATTTGGCATAAAAAGAGCTGCAGAATCAGGCACATTCCGAGTTGCTCTGCTGCAAAACAAACGGACAAACTCAGAGCAGCTCAACCTTTTTTTTTTCTAACACTTGCTATATAGCTTATACTATACAGGTACTCCTGAAAAGACCCAGGTTCTCTCTTTGTGTGTAGGTGTATGTAGATCTTGGACACATGCACAAAGGAGAAAGGTATATATAAAGCACACACGCAGAGGCCAGCTGATGTGTTAAGCTACTGCAGTGCAAATCAGAACCTAAGAATAAAAGGAGCCTCAGGACTCTAAGTATCTGCACACTGCCAAGGAATTAATCAATAATCAAAATAACTGAATGACAAGGTACTGTACTAGCATCACACAACTCCTCCACAATCAAATCAATGTATCCGCATGAGCGATACCCATCTGCTTTGAAAACGTGTTTCTTCAGAAACAAGGGGCCTCTTTCTCAAGCTTACATCTCATCTCACAATTGAGCAAGGCAATTAAATGAAATGGAAGCAAAATTTTCTTAAATAATTTAATAGGGTGGACAAACATAGAAGTCAGTTCAGAGTGGGACGCCACGGTTCCGCATATTACAAAAATTACCCACGCTGAGGCAAGAATTTCCTGAGCAAGTATCTCAGATGTTGTAGCCTACTGACGGTCCTTTTTCTCTGTTCGCAGCACAATAGTTCCTTATAGGCATAGGGGCCAATCATCATCTGCTTTTCAAAGACACATGACAAGTGAGTATATTCTAATGTCTGTATACACATATACAGAGTATATACACAGATGATTATTAAAAAAAATAAAAATGAAGAGAAACCTTCTGTTCAAATGCTGGACTGAATATTCCCTTTTTCTCTTTCAAAAAGCAATCAATTTCTCTACTTAATGATACAACATACATGAAGACTGTCACGGGGGAATTAAAAACAAAAAAGGATGTACAAAAATAATTGTGTTCTGTAAGATAATGGTAAGTATTTTTTATTTGACACAAGCTATTTTAGACATTAAAAACATTAATTTAAAATCGAAGAAAATTTCTTATCTCAATCACTTACTGGTTAGATGGAAAAATCGTAATATAAAGAACACTGATGACTTGCCTTTATGACAATTATTTTGAGGAAAAAATAATTTCTTAGATTTTTTTTTAATTATTGTGCCCTTGACAGACTATTATTTCTAAGCTGCACCCTAATTCTTACGGTACCAAAAAAAAAAAATAAATTCTGTGAGAGAGGACATAAACCCATAAATATAAGGAAGTATTTCTAAGGGTCATACTGAGGACATAATGAATTTACTCTCACTCCTCCAATAAAAATAAAATACTTTAAACAATTTCTGCCATGAAGAAAGAGCACTCTGAACCAACATGTACTATGTCTATCTGACGATGATTTTCCTAGCTTTTAAAGCCACAAATTCTGAACTACCTGTGTTTAAAAGCAAGCAGACAATGCAAATATTTTTAAATTAATTATGAAAGGTCATGCATATGAAGCCCCATTACCTTATGGCTTCCAGTGACCCTTTTACCAGCGTAAATTAAAAAAGGTAAAAATTAACACTCTCACACACACACAAAAACCTGATTTCCCTGGAAGAAACAGAAAGGAAATGGAATAAAAACTAAAAACATGACAGAAGTGGTCTGTTGGAAGTAGACAAACACACACAAAGCCAGCCCATCCAGGGTTTCTGTTATTTTTTCAGGATTAATACACTGTTCACAATATTAAGTAATGTTTTCTCCAGGTTCTGTTCATTACTTTATAGAAAGATCCAGCTGTCTGAGCACCCCAAAAGCGTACACCTGCATTTGTTCCTGCCGGTCCTCGTTGTTAAAAGCTATTAGAAGATTTAACAGTTCTTAATAGAAAGATCTTGTTGAAGGGAAAAGAAACCCATAAAATTCTAATGCACTACTCCATTTAACACAATTCACTTTCCCACTGAGAATTCAAGCCTAATCTCACACTTGTGTAGAAAAATAATGAGATCAACAACTCCCGATGCTTCTTGCAGTATTCTAACCACAATTCAAACGCAAAAGCACATTTTTTCCCCCGAATATCTGGATTCGTTACAGAGATGAAACAAACACAACCCTGGCAGAACGGCTCCTTTTTACCTTCTTTGTACAATACACGGCCTCTCCTCACCTACAGCAGCCACACACAAACGAAATCTTTTTTAAAGATAGATTAGGTATCAAGCTAACAGAAGCGTAATGAAATTACTATTTGGATTAAATTTTTATTTATTTTTTTTTTTTTTACAAAAATCTAATCCCTTGCATAACAGCCATAAACTGCAACGAAAAATGTTTTTAGAGGCACAAGCGGCAACTTGAAATCCCAAATCCTCCTCCGAGAGCGGCGATGACAAGACAGTCCCCCCGCTACCGCCTTCCAATTAGCAGAGAATTAAAAAAAAAAAAAAGCCATACTAAATAGATAAATAAATAAATAAACAAGTCGATGCCCAGAACGACCG
Source organism: Stercorarius parasiticus (assembly GCA_013396915.1). Lineage (NCBI taxonomy): Eukaryota > Metazoa > Chordata > Aves > Charadriiformes > Stercorariidae > Stercorarius > Stercorarius parasiticus. The sequence continues at coordinate 167,547 of VWZL01004121.1, forward strand.
CGGCATGTAACCAAACTGGATGGGAGGGGGAGGGGGTTGCGGGGGGAAGATGCCCCCGGCCTTTCACCGCGCCGGTGGCCGGTGGGGCCGGGGTCGATGCCGGGGCCGGTGCGTTGCCCCCCCCCCGCGTCCCATCCCGTGGCGTGGCGGCCGTCGGCGTTGTTTGTGCCGGGGTTTTTCTGTGCCTGCGCCGCTCAGCGCTTCTATTTACATCAGCGGCGCGAGGTGCCCAATGGCGAGCGGGGAGCCAATCAGATGGCAGATTAGATNGTGGTGTTTTTTAGGCTTTTTTTTTTTTTTCCGTCTCCTCCGCCCCCACCCCTCACCCGGTTTGGATTTCCGCGTGCGCTCGGGGAGAGAAGCGCGGCGATGCGCGCGCGCGCACTCACGCGCGTCTCCCGCGGGTGAGCACGTTCCCCCCGTGAGGGTCACCCGACCGAGGCGCCACAGGCGCCCCGGCCCGCGCCGCGCGGGCAGACGCGCGCACAC
>VWZL01004122.1:0-127452 GCA_013396915.1 Stercorarius parasiticus
CCTTCAGTAGGAAGTCACCTATGGCAAGGACCCGTTTTTTCCTTTTTACTGCAGAGGTTTTGATGCGGGGGGAGGTCTGACTNGGATTCTACTCCAAGTATCTATCTCCCTCTCGCATTCCCTGATGCTCCTCAACCTACTTACCTCCTCCCTGAGCTCTGTCACTAGTCGGAGGAGATCCTCTACCTGGGCACATCTCCCACAGGCATGCCCATCACTGCTATCCGACACCAGCATAACAGCAGGGCACACCCTACAGCCTGATGTCTGTGTGGCAGCATGTCCCCACAGGAGTTCCGTCTGAGAGGCTGCATCAGACCTGGTGGTTGTGGAGCTCATGGATGCCACGGTCTTTTTGCGAGTAGTTACTATCGCTACCTGGCGGGGTTGGCAGTGTTTTCAGCGCTATCGTGCGCGAACTGCCGTGCAAACTGCTGTGATTGGACTGGGTGTCACACCCTGTTTCGCCGCCCTCTTCACCAGCCCAGGAAGTACACCCTTGTCCTGGTGCTCCCGGGTGGTTCTGCGGGTGACGCCCAGGCAACGCCCACCCGCTGCTGCTTTGCTCAGTGCCCAGCGCTCCCGAAGGGCTTCTTTTATGAGGGGGGAGTAGTCCCACCCCCTGCTCGTTCACACCTGCCACCGGGGGTGGTGGCTCCGTCCTCGGCTCCTCAGCTGCCTCCGCCCCTCGGAAGTGCCGGGTACCGGCTCGGGCTGGCCGCTTTTCCTGGCTTGAAAGCACCTCGAAAACGAGCTCCTAACCGACCCTTTTTTGCCACGATTTCCTTCCCCAGTGCGGATTTACCTGCACTGGAGCTGGTCTCCTGGGCGACCATTTAGTGTATATTAGTTTCTTTGGGCACAACGCGTTTATGCCCTTGCCTCCTGGAGTTGAATAATAGTGTAATTTCTAACCCAGTGACAGTGAAGTTTAAATTCTTTCCTTAACTGAAAAGAAGAAATAAACCTCCTATGATTACATCTTGCTACTGTTTCATGGGAACAATTTTTTAAGCCAGGTACTGCATAGTGTTACTCTTTAATAAAAGACTATCTGTATGGATCCACATCGTCAAACAGTTTTCCAGAGGTACAAGCCTGATTTGATGCTTTTCAATTGCTGCTTTCTTCCAGTTAAGGCATTTCTGGAAGTCTTAAATGAACAGCAAAATGTTTCTTTTTCACCCAAGTTCTGCAGCTTTCACCTATCTTGAGGTTGTGACACCCTTGTGTTTGGGTTGGTAGTAGAGCCTGTAACTAGGGTAAATCTGTAAAGCTAACTTAAATCAGTAGAAAGATTTGTAGGGGAAGAGCACAAAAGTCAAACATTAGCATCCAAGGCAAGGTACTTATGCAAGGCATGTAAGTTATTCTGCTCAAAATATACCAAGTGGCACAGACTTTATGCTCTCTGTATTCATCACAGGAAAATTTTCGTGCAAGAAAATGTAGTGGCAGGGCTACATGGAGTTTATTTCCTGCAGAACAGTTCTGTGAAGATTCCTTAATAACATCTTACATTAAGTAGATAGGTAACCAGAAATAGACGTTGGTGAAATATTCGGAGTGCTTCTGTCATGGTCTGCAAGCTTTTGCAAGGAGCTGATTTATGGTTTTGCTCTTATTTCAGAATTACCTTGGTAACAAACAGGAAGTTCTCTCACTGAGAAAACAATTAAAAATCACAGCAACCACAATAATGCCATTTTCATTTTAGATACCCTAATTCAATAGTGAATCAAGTTACCCAAGCTCCTTGCTGTAGCTGGCAGGGAGCTGACTAGGACCTGGCATAACATAATGCATTTTTGCTTCTCATAAATCAAATGTTTTTTTTCCTACGGGTATATGCTTCATTTTTAGCCTTCAAGGGAGATGCTATCTGCCAACACAAAAAACACGGCCTTAGGAGAGATCCGGACATTTGGGTCATCTGGCAACGTGTTCGTGTACCTAAACAGTTAGGATTAGATAGCATTCCCCTCATGCTTTTGTAACTTCCCGAGTATGAAATGCAGAGCCCTTCTGGAGTCCAGCAATTTTCACACTTGAAAGGCATGTATCCCTAGTTGAGATTCTTTATGGAATGAAATAGAAGGGCAAAAGAATAGCTTGATACGGGTCAAGGAAAGAAATACCCAGACAAGGGCAACTCTCACTCAGAAAGCAGAGGAGTTCGGTTCAGTGATCTGAACCGAACACGGTTAGTCCTGCAGCATGTGATACATCGTCCTGTGCATTAGACTGCTCTGGTACATACTTTTCCAGTCTTAATGAAATTCATGCATATGCTTTTGTTTATAGGTAACCAAACAAAATGGGGTTGAGAGGTGCATATAGAAGAGAAAGACAGTAAAATTCTCAGCTTCTGCTGGAATCTAATTGTTGCAAGAGATTTGAGGAGAAAATCCTGTATACTTATTTTCTTACTTTTTTTTTTAGTCAAATTTGTTCATAATGGGGAGGATTTCTGCCTAGTCTGACATAGCTTCCTCCCCCTTCCCCCTTTTTTTTTAAAAAAACTGACTCTGAAATATTCTTCTACTCTGAAACTGATGGCAAAATTCCCATTGACTTTAAATGAGGCAGGATTCTGCCTCCTGAGGACTGATAGTTTGCTCTGCTTGTAGCAGTTGGAATACAGAATGTGCAGCAGAGTTCAATCTCATTTAACTACAACAAGCTAATGTTTTTATTAATGGCAGTCTGTGTAAACTTATTATTTGAATAAAGTTTTGCTATATTAGTTGAAATGTTTAATGTACACTTTTTTTGTTCCACAACATTTACTCCTTGTGTAAGCAAAACCTCTCTATAGGAGTAATAATGTGTTTACTGAAGTAATTACTGTGTAAAAGGCCCACGTTTTCCTCAGTCCAGAATATACACATATACTTGTTTGCCTTTCTTAATGTGAATTATTTTCTATTAAAATCGATGAGATTTACTCATGAGAGTAAAATTAAATGTGTACTGTTGAAGGATCATGTCCACGGTTTTCTGGAAATGTAGGCGTTATGGAAAGGATAGGAATTACGTTTTTTTCCTCTTGTGTCGTAAAGGTCTGTTTTCCTTTTTGCAGTGTTTGTTTAGTGTAAAATTAGCAGTGAATTATAAAGTCTACTACAGCAATATTTAACATTGCTTGGGTTCATTGAAAACCAGGATCCACAAAGTGTAATGGAATATTTTTTTTATACTGTTTTAAGAGTATCTGTCTATTTGTGTCTGTGTATTTATGAAACATTTAGCTTTGTAAATAAATACAGTACAAATTCTAAAACCGCCATGCTGTTCAGCTCATGAAGTTTTGCTGCTCATCAAATTTTTCTTGCATATCATTGCAAGAGTGCATTGTGATACCTTATTTCTAGGCTTCGTAATTTTTGTTACCATTGCTGTAAACTAGGCGACTTTTTTATTTGTGGTCTTTTACAGGGGAAGCTTATTTCATGGTTGATGATGTATAATGTAAATAATATTTTTTGTGGTAAAGCATGCTACACAAGTTTCGTTCATTAATTAATACACAGAAATAATTTCAGAATTCCATTCTTTGTCATGCATGCAGAGTAGTCCCTACGCTTGCCAAGTTTTTTCATCTGCCTGCTTGCAGTTGGTTTGCTGCTGGGTTATTGGATCATCTTGTTGTTTTACAAAATGGGTTTTATCAATGGGATACCAATGGCCTATGGGGACTTACCCAGACACTTTTTTTGAGGTATAAAGATTTTATCTCCTGAGTTAATCCTCTGACTCAAGAGTTGCTTATGGTTTTCTGCACAACAGAAAGTGAGGCTTGGATGCTGATCTTCTAGCAGTAGTTACATGTACTTACATCAGCAAGACTGTTGTCACTTGCAGACTACTTAACTTTTTTGCAGCAGTGAAAACAGCGCAAACAATTTGCCTGGATTATGACAAGCCTTTAATGTGTTCTCCATTGAAGTGAGGCTTCCTGTTAGCTTTAAAGTTTTTGAAGTTCCATTTTTTTTTGGTAATGTAGGGACTCTGAAAAGCTGTCAGTAAATTATCGGGCTTTGTCTTCACCTGCTGTTTTGATATTTAACAGTCATCACCCTCAACATTTGCATAAGAAAAGTCACTATATAATAATACTTTACACTAAAACTAATTGTATAGCCCTGAAGCTTACTTCTGTTGTATTTTGGTTTTTTGACTCCCACTAAACCAGCTTTTTTTTTTTTTTTAAAGTTGTTAATCATTTCCTCTGCTTAGCAGTCACTGTAATCATAGAATTGTAGAATTGTTAGGGTTGGAAGGGACCTTAAAGATCACCTAGTTCCAACCCCCCTGCCATGGCCAGGGACACCTCCCACTAGATCAGGTTGCTCAGAGCCCCATCCAGCCTGGCCTTAAAAACTTCCAGGGANCATCCTCTTGGTCCTTCTCTGGACACGTTCCAGCACGTCCATATCTTTCTTGTAGTAGGAGCTCCAGAATTGGATGCAGTACTCCAGGTGGGGTCTCATGAGAGTGGAGTAGAGGGGGAGAATCACCTCCCTTGACCTGCTGGCCATGCTTCTCCTGATGCAGCCCAGGATACGATTGGCTTTCTGGGCTGCTAGTGCACACTGATGGCTCATGTTGAGCCTCTCGTCTACCAGCACCCCCAAGTCCTTTTCTTCAGGGCTGCTCTCAAGCCAGTCACTGAATGAATAGTTCTTCAGAGGTCTACTGTCACCACTGAGACCAAGGGCTTTGCTTAATAATAAAAGAATCTGTTTCCTCATTTTAGAAACTGTGTAAAGCATGTTCACTCTACTTCTCTTCAGTTTGGTTCTAGAATGTGCTTTGATACAAAATTTATGTGATTAAATGTGCTTGTTGGTACGTAATCTGTATGTTATAACCATTTGTCTACAAGAACTGCATTGGATCTAGTGAGAACTCACAGTATTGGCAGACTAGGTTGTAGTATGTAGCTTCTGGCAGCCTTGGCCAGAACGTAATCCTGTATGTGGATCTTACTACTTAATGTGTGACTAAATCAATAAAAAGAAGATAGATCCAAACTGTTTATGTGAAGCAAAATTTGATTTTGGAGTAGAGACCACTGAGTTATTCAAGGAAGATACTTCCATCCTCTCATGCTACATTTTAAGTCAGCAGTGGGTGTCTCCTCCCCCAGCGCACAATAGTGTTCACTGTTTGCCTTTGAAATACAACTGGAGGAAAGGGGAATGCTGCTGGCAATAGGCAGCCAGGTTAAGAGGAAAGGTGACTTTTTACTTCCTGGGCAAGGGGACTTCTGGCTTCTGGGTCATTCTCTGTTCCATACGCTTTGTGCTCACAGTCATTGAATGAGCTCCAGCAACAATTCTATGAATGAAGTTGAGAACCTGTTCTACCTGAATAAATTAGGCAGTGAAAGCTGCTTTTTCCTCTCTCTGGTTTTGTGGTTTGGTTGTTTTTTTGATGGAATAGTGACAGAGCATAAGCATAGGAAAAAATGACTGTCCAGCCTCACCTCATCTCTTACCTCTGCAGTTTTGTCACTGTCAGCCTTGTTATGACAGCTCTCCTGTGGTGTGGTTTGTTTTGGTTTTTTGGTGTTTTTTTTTTTTTGGGGGGGGGCGGAGGTTGTTTGTTTTGTTTTGGTTTTTTTTTTCTGGTTCTGGCTGGGTCCATGTCACCTAGTTCAGAAAGGGACTCTAAGGCCCAATTTCATCCAGCCTAATATTAAACACCTAATTAAGATGCTAAAGTAAGGAACATAAATTCCCAGATATTTTGTATAATCAGTAGCTAGAGATGGGCACTGCCATGAGTATTTCTGCCTACTGAGAGGTTAGGTTGTCCTGAGATGTTATGAAGTCTTGAGTGGTGGAGAGAATCAAGACTTGACTGGGTGCAAACCTGGGCAACCTGCTCTAGCTGACCCTGTGTGGTCAGGGTCTGGGCTAGGAGATCTCAGGTGATCCCTTCTGACTTTAGTGATCCTGCAAATGTGACCCAGAGACTGGCCATCCAGGTTTCTTGTGCAGGTGTGGATCCTGATTGGGATTGATTTTTGGGGTACCTTTTGAAAAAGGTAGTAAAGATAAGTATATGGATAATCTTAGATAAATACTGGATTAGAATTTGCCATTCGTTCAAGACCTGTAATTTAAGGTACCCTCTCTTTGCCTTCACAGCTGTACTGAGTAGTAAGTGCCTTAACACTGAAATTGGATTTGTTGAGTGTTAGGAACCAAACAGAATTAAAAACTGGTAAGGAATGAAGTATGGTACTTAAACAGTATAGAAAGAGTATGCCAGAAGAGGGAGCTGTTTTAAAGATTAGAAAAAAATACAGTGTTTTTTTGAAAGCTTATTGCTGTAATAGCCACCTGTACCATGTACTAGTATGCTATGAATGCTTAGGTAAGAACTGGCTGTTTCTCTACTGTATGCGTATAACAAAAAAATTAGTAGTTTTGTAAGACCATTCATGTGACACCGATTCATCGGTTATGTTGGCTATTGAGGTTCATAGAAATACCTTTTACTTGCATTAGGAGGAGTGAAATAAAGGAAGTCCAGTTAGAGCAGAGAATATAAGGGTTGGAGAGCTGTAGCTTCTGTTCCCAGCCTTTCCACTGGATTGCTTTTCAATAGATGGCCAGTCATCCTCACAAATTGTGTACTAAACCACCAAACAAATCTTCATTCATGTATGCAAAATTTATATGATCTATCACCCAAGTATCTAAACTAGCATTCAGTTACAATCAGCTAACAGTGAGTAAATAACAATAAAAGCAGAGCTTCATAGAGTGAGACAACAAATACTTCCTCTCCTGGCGTGTTTAAATCATTGACCAACTCCATGGGCAGCTCCACTTTTACTGATTGTGTGGATTTCTTGTGCCAGGGCATATATCATCTTCTGATGTACAGCAGTAAATACCCAAAGGACATTAAGGAAAATATCTAATCTCATTTAAGTACTTAAAAGTCTTTATTAAAGGAATAATTAATTTAACTTTGGAATTCGGTGGTTTGAATTAAGTAATACTTTTAGATGCAATGAGAACTTTTAGATGAAAGTCATAGAGTGTAACTGCACTGGTGCTGATGTTGAAACAAGCTACGTAGGACTCTTGTTTACACACTAACTTGCACTTTATTTTGCTTAGTCCTGTATCAGAGAGTTTTGATGACCTAAAGGTGAGGCTGAAAAGCTGTTTCCTATGTGGACGTATATTTTCTATCATATTAACACCATGCTTCATGTATTTGTCTCTACTAGTGTAAGATAAAAGAAGCTGCACGGGTTCTATTACCTTTGCTTATTTTGAGCATACCTTCCCAAGTAGAGCAGTGCTGCTATTCCATCCTCAGCTGAAGCAACAGAGCAGAGAAGAAGGGAAATTTAGGTGTTAAAAAATGGAGATGATATTATTTAACATACTTGGTCCAGGGAATCAGCTTAAGAGTCTTGTTTCGTTGGAGTCTTGGCTCCCTTGACAAGGCATGTGGAGGATGGCACAGCTCAAAATGTAATCTAGTCCAGCTGGCACACTTGAGTCACATGTGGCTAATCAGAAGGAACCAAAAAAGTCTCAATTTTGCATCTAAAGTTCTGTCCTGAGATACATGTTTATATCCAAACAGCTGAGGAGGATCCCCTCTCTGTGTGTACACGGATACTCCGTTTATTTATTTAAGAAAGGTTCCTCTCTTACATGTTAGCTTAGCAGCAGCCTTCGTCTCTTCTGTGGTATTTGCAATGTTTGAAATTAAAGTTAGTCTTGAAGATAATATACTTGAGCAGAGTATTCACGGTAGAACATCATGCCTGAGTGTGAGTTAGCCAGGAGAGAATGGCAGTGAAGCTGCAGCCCTTTGATGGAGAGAGGAAGAGAAACACTATGCTCTTTTTATCATGGCTTTTCCTGCGCAACTACAGTGTAGGACTTGAAGCAACCACTTGATGCTTTGAATGTGTTGCCTGCTGGGCTGCTCTTCAGGCTGCCGTTGGGAAAGTTAGCTGGTGTTCCTAAAATTTTCAAGAGTGTCTTTCCCTGTATCCCACCTGTCTGTGTTATGACCTTATGTGATCAACATCATGTAATCAGAGTCTTCCTGGAAATTCTCTGCTGTTCCCTGCTTTATTTTTAAGCAGGTGAAGACTGTCTTAGGATTTGGGCAGCGTGTAAGGAGACTGGGGGGCAGGACTGGGCTGTTCGTAGAGCTCTTGCCTTCAGGTAGCTTTTAGAACCATCAAGCAAGGAATAAAGCAGACGTTGCTGAGTCTAAAGTAGTATGGAAGTTAGACACTGTAGAGTGTATGTGAAGACCCACCAGGCACTGGAAGTCTAAGATCTTAGTGCTTGAAGCACTTAGAAAATTTCCTAAGGCCATTATTTCACAATCCAAAATGTTTGTCAACAATACTGGCAAAAGGTATTCCTGTTCCCACCACACTGTACCACTCCACCCCTTGGTTATGCCAGAACAATAGTTTGAGAGATCATGCTGTGAGTTAAATAAATACATACATTTATTTCTGGGGTCTTTTTAAAACTGGAACAGTTCCCTGTTTGGGTTCACAGCATGGCCCCGTAGAGTTGTGCCAGTGTAATTCAGGGGCTGGTGAGCCATGGCAGGGGGGTGGGAATGACAGTCAGGGGAGAAGGTGGGAGTTCCTTCAGCTGGACTTGCTGCTGAACTTTCTGTTGTTAAATTATGGTGTCAGGCCACAACACGCAGCACATATGTGTGGGTTCACATGCTCAGTCTTGAGACTGATCTGGAAGCAGTTGGTGCCCCACCAGTCACACCACGTGGTAGTGATTCGCTGAGAATGCCTCTCCCTTGAGACTTCAGCTTTTGTTTACAGTGCAGCTCCAGAGGAAGCTGCCACCTTGTTACATTTGACCCTGAATTCTCAGATTTTGACGTTGAAAATCTGTGTTTTACATTGCTTTGAATTTTTTTTTTCTGAATAAAAAAGTTGAGAGTAGAAGAGGAGAGCAGATAAGGTAGGAGAGTACAGCTTTCTATTTCAGTGAGACATAAACACAGCAGAACACTTCTTATTCCTGTTGGAACAGAGGAGGGCCACGAAGGTGATCAGAGGGCTGGAGCACCTCTCCTATGAAGACAGGCTGAGAGAGTTGGGGCTTTTCAGCCTGGAGAAGAGAAGGCTTCAGGGAGACCTTATAGCAGCCTTCCAGTACCTAAAGGAGGCTACAGGAAATATGGGGAGGGACTCTTTCTGAGGGAGTGTAGCGATAGGATGAGGGGTAACGATTTTAAACTGAAAGAGAGGAGACTTAGATATTAGGAAGAAATTCTTTGCTGTGAGCGTGGTGAGACACTGGAACAGGTTGTCCAGAGAAGTTCCAGATGTCCCATCCCTGGAAGTGTTCAAGGCCAGGCTGGATGGGGCTTTGAGCAGCCTGGTCTAGTGGGAGGTGTCCCTGCCCAGGGCAGGGGGCTGGAACTAGATGATCTTTCAGGTCCCTTCCAACCCAAACCATTCTATGATTCACATGCTTGCGTGGGATATGTGTTATAGATGACCACGTTTTTTAAATTTGCAGTTGAGCAGAAGCAAAAGCGTGTGACATGCNGTATACTTCCCAAGCCACTTCTTCCAACTTTTCTAGACACTTCTTTATCTCTAGTGTGAATATTTATGGCTTAATTATGAGATCAGTCTTATTTTCAGCTGACGTATTTTCTCAAATGACAATGCAGATAAGGTAGTTAGCTGGTGGAGTTCTTAGTGGTTAGTAATGCTTTAATTTTCATGCATAGATTATTTGGTCAGTTTATTATTTCTCATAAAGTGGGAATAATGAAATCTGAGTCAAGTCCTTGAGGACTTGTCAAAGGGATGTGCTGTCTTGACTCATACCACAGTTCTTTGCGGGCTCTCTCCTTTATTTCACTGAGCTAAATGGTTTTACCACTTGAGAAAATTTTTCTTAGAAGATAACACTGGTTTGTATCTACCTGTCTGATTTCTACTTCTTACCCCAATGAAATGTCAAATACATCAGTCATTTTTCCCTGAATCTTTCTGAGAGGTAGAGGGCTCAAAGTGATTATAAAGAAAATAATAAGGAGTTGGGGTAGAAGACATACATGCTGGTAGAGTACCCCCTGCAAGAAAGGTCTAAGTGTGTTGTATCCCATATTAGATACTAGAAAACTCAGTTCTTAGGACACTGCACTCCATTATTTTTGCTGCTTATGGAGTACTTGTTTCTGACTAATATTTTAAAATATGCTGACAGTTGTTGTGCTTTGTTTACTGGGTCAACCCACCAGCTTCCATTGTCTTTAGAAAAGAAAAAAGATAAATCATTAAAAATAAAAATTTCCTCATGCAAAGAGCAGCCTGTATGTCAGATCTAGGCTTGAAATATGCCACTTTTGTTGAATTTCCCAGTGCTCCAGAAGTACCTCTGATGGGGGCTTGGCACATTTGAGCTGGTTAAGTTTGAGGAGGCAAAGCAAAGACAGGATGGTTGAACATCCAACTGTGCTTGACAGCATTTCCCTCTGCTAAATCTGGGTGGCAGATGTGACTTACTGAAGTGACTTACTGAAATGTCTCAGCCCGCAGCCTTCTCTTGGTGTCCTCTCCCTGCTAATGAGGCGTTGTTTTCAGCACGGATCCTTCCTGCCCGTCTGTGTGCAATGTAATCAGGAGAGGAAGCGATCCTTCTCCTACAGCACGCAAAGGCTTGAGTTGGCTGGAGTTATGGAAAAGTTGTGTTCTAGGGTATTTTGCTTGATTTAACCATTTAAAAAAGGATCTGTTTCTTTTCATACGATCTCTGAGGCGGAAGGGAAGAAGAAATTACCTACCGAAGGACCTACCTATGAAGGAAATCCAGTGTTTTCACGTGCATCGTGTACAAATAATGCAATTAAAATGTTTAAAGTTACAGCATTGGTGTATCGTGTACTTTCTTTCTGGCAGCTGCTGCCAGAAGTACCTGAGCTGATATGGATTTGCCTTGATATTCAATATTTTGACCTAGTTATCTCTGAAAATAATAAAAAGTAGGTATCTCCTTTCAGATTCTAGTTAACACATGGCCTCATTTCTGTCCCAATAGTAACTCCTATGGATCATTGAATCTATATTAGAAATAAATTTGACCCATTATGTTCAATATCTATGGAAAATAGTAGGGCCAAAAATTCGGTAAGTCATAGGTCTTGGTCTTGTTTTTCTGTTATGGGCATGAAGGAAGATTTTGATCACTGTCCTGACTTCCATTTTTGAAAACAATTCTTGATCATTCTTGATGGATTTAAAAACTCCCATAAGAATAAATAAATATGTAGTAATACATACTTATATACTGCCTTCCACCATTAAGTTTTAGATCTTTTTTATCTCTTATCGCAGCCTTCTCTTACAAGGCATAACCTTTTCACAGTAGGTCCTAAATGGCTAAACATTTGTGTTTGTTGAAGTGCCTTGTGTTTATGAATGAGGAAATTGTTTGCCTGAAGTGTTTGGGTTGAAGTCTTCATGGAGCAGCTACTCAGGACCAGAACTAATATCCTAACTGCACAGCCTTTTGCCTCTTTTTCCTAAGGTTGTGGATTGGTAAATCTTGGTTTATCCATATGCAGAACAGTTTGGTTTTTTGTCTTGCATTTCTGAAGACTGATAACAACTGCAAATGCAAAATTTGTTTGCAAAATCACCATAGACTATTCATTTCAAATATTACACTCCCTTGACAGTCTTGATACATAAAAATTGCAGAAACACGTTTTCAGTCTTTTTTCTGAAATTAGCTGTCTTTGTGTTCCACATTGCTATTTTTTTTCCCGTCAGTCATTTTATTCTAAAAATTATCTTAAAGGCAAAAAACAAACCCCAAAACCTAATAACCCCAAAGCCTCCAAATCTATGCTTTTCTCTTTCATAACTCTGACTAATGATACAGCATAGAGAGATCCGTAATACAGATTTGAAAATGTACTTTGTGGTGCCTTTTGAATGTATTGTTTGCTTCTTCCTTGTATACTATTAAAAAGTGATCAAATCTGCTGTTTATCTGCACGAAACAAATAATTTGTGGTTATCTTGGGGTTGAATTGTTTGTTTTTCTTGTCTTTGTCTTTTTCCTGCTGGTGTTGTCTCATCAGGGTTGTTGTTATTCAGTTGTGTTGCATAGGCTTGCTTGTGAACCCATTTGACACCAAGCCTCATGTTCCTCTTCTGCACACTTCCTTTGTTCTCCCCCGTTCTTTCAGAAGGAGGTTTGTTTTCTGCTGCTCCAATTCTGCTTCAGCCCCTGAAGCTGACTGAAAAATTCCCACTGGGAATTCTCGACCCTCTGCAGAACCCACTGCAGCCTCTCTGCCAGCGTCGGTTGTAGTACAGATTGGATCAGAGAGACCAAACTACATCCGGGGTGTTAGGAGTAGTTAAATCTGTCTTCGTCTGCATAAGCAGATGCCTAAGAGAGTCTGTATGTTTAGATGTGTACCAGGAAACCCAGTTACGTGTGTTAATTTTTCATTTGCTGTGGACAAAACAGAACAATTTTTTTTTTAATTGTAAGCACTAGAAAATTCTGTTTTCTACCTTTAAAAAATGTAGTGAAAAATTCACTCTTCTATTATGGACTCCATTTTTTTCAGTTTTATATCTCAATCTTAACTCCCTTCCAAGAACCATTAGTTTAGAGGCATATTAAAAAAAATAATAAATTCAAGGCTTTTTTGTATTTATGTACCTATCTTACCTGGTTGAGACATTAGAGGTAACTATTGAAGCACATCTGTGGACTTTATAACCCTTGCGATATCACTTAATCACAAAGTCCAGTAGGTTTGCAGTGGGCAAAATGAGGATTTCAGACTTTGTATCTTACGTGTCTGGATAGATGGCGGTTAATCATTCATATGAGAAAACAGGCAAGTACTGTCACAATTTCTAGCTGGAAATTTTTATTCACAGGCTTCAGGCACAGTTGTCACTTGGGCAAAAGCAGCTGTGTTAGGTTAATTCAGGTTTATCAGGCTGTCCATGGGATTTCTTTAGGGGTAAATGAATCCACATTTGTCCTAAAGGTGGAACACTGTTAGAGAACAGCAGGCAAGCTTATTAGCTCTGCAAAATGCGTATAAAGAATGTCTATTATAAAATCCTATATGTAAGTTTTATAGCTGTTTTAAGCTAAAAACTGTGTGTGTATATATATCTCCGGGAAAAATGTGAAATGTTCTTGAAAAACCTCTCTAATAAGCTGTGTTACAGGCACCTGGCTGAATCCTTCTGAGATTCCCTATTTTCACAACCCAAGCAAATATATTAAGGTGCTTTCCAGCCAAATTCATGATTCCAGAGTCAGAGAGGATCAAACAGAGTATTCACATGTGTTTCTGCATAACGTCCTTGTAATTGTTTGCTCTTTGGCTGATGCTGCTCCCCTGGTGTATGGACTATAAACAGAATGCAGCACGAAGAATGCCAGTCCCCTAGACGTGCAAACAGGTGAAAGCTTAATTGACGTGACTTTATGATGATCATTCAACTGTTATTTGACATGTTTTATTTGAAATCCCTTGACCCTGCCTGTCAGAGAAACCTGTGCGTTTCAGTTTAAGGCCTGATCATCAGCCGTGGTGTCAGTTCTGCAGTTTTCCCCCAAGTGTGAGAACATCATTGTGTTTTTTACATGCTCCATTTAAATCCTTATGACATCTGCGTGGGCTGCTTTCCATTCATTAACATCGGGGAGTTGCATCTTCTTCCATGGTGGCTGGTCAGACGCCAAAGGCAGATTAAGTTTCCCTGAGCGAAGAACTTGTCATTTAGGCTCTTCGAGCTGGAGCTGGGACCTTTGGCAGCTCTGTGAAGAGGCAGTGAGAATCATTGCCACAAAAATGATTTTTGTGTGGTCCTGCTGTGCACCCCTGGACTTCAAATTTGATTTATGGCTGCTCATTTTTTTTAAGAAAAAACAACAGTCTGCATTTGGTTTTGTTGCAGGAGATTATCATGTAAATACTGCGGCATACATACTTAATTCTGAAACTGTGGATTATTTCTAAAATTAAACTCATGGTAATTGCTGGCATATTTTCCAGTTCCTCAAAGTTCTCTGTAAACCCACTGTTGGCTGTGTATTTCCCTTCTTCTATTCATGTAGCTGCCTTTATTCTTTATAGTCCTGCTGAGGTCCCAGAGCAGACAGAAAGCAACTGCTAGAGAAGTGCATGAAGCACCACAGCTGAATGCCAGCTCCTGCAGATGGTCAGACCTCTGGAGACATGGCTGAAAACACTGGGGAACGTCTCACAGGACAGTGCACAGAACCCAAAAGCTTGTTTCAAAACAAGGTGCAAGAAACCTCATCGCTGTTTGGGATGATTTAACTACACATAAATTTTGTCTCCTTCACTCGTCACCACTCTTGGCATTTATTATAGGCTGCTTAAATAAATCCTTTTCAATTTAGATATCCCTTCCAGAACTGCTAAGAATTATTTTCATTTTGTGTTCTAGTCTCTATTTCATTTGAATAAGCTGTCTATATTTTTGACCTACCCCTTTCTGGAAAGACGGCTTTTGCCTATATGTTTTGGTGTATAATTTTGTTTCTAACCTGAAACATTTTGCTGTTGTGGTTTACATTGTACGTTCCTCAGTACGTCTGGGAATTATTTTTGCACAGGGTTTTCTAATGCTAGTGCTCTCTTAATATAGTTGCTATTAATATTTTCTGTTGAAGAAGAATTCAAAATGCTCAACAATTTGTAATTCACAAAAGCTGTCATTGCTTGTGGGGAGTAGCTATGGTCTGTGACTTTTTAAATGAGCGTTGTGTGTTTGTTGTTTTGCATTCGTAATTAAGCAATTTGATTGAATTGCATTGATGGCTGTACTGAGTTTATGATACTGTAACTGAGTTTAAACTTCCTGAGTTTGGGTAACATCTTTTTTGTAAGTGTAGCATCTGAAATACCTATTTCATTTTAAGACAGGCCAAGTTTGACTTTATGACACTTTGTAGAGGAAATCATGTGAAATCAGGATGAAAGTTGTTTTTTGTCAGTGATATCCTGGGGCAGATATGTAGTTTGTACAAATTGTTCTCTCTCCACTGCTAGCTGTCTTCGTAAGAAGGAAGTGGTTAGTATTTAAAATTCTAATTTGATGGAAAAAGCATGTTTGAAAGTGAAAGGCAGGCAAATGCATATTTATAAATAGGTTTCATGTTTTTAAATATGTGGGTTATTAATGAGTAGTAGTTCCTGTTCTTGAATGCCTGTATCTACAGTATATGTATGTGGAGAATATTTACCTCCTAATATAGCTCAAAGTCCCACCTCTGCACATTCAGTCGTCCTGTACTGTTTTGCTTCAGCTGTGGGTGGAACAGATCGGAAAACGAAGAAGTGGATTCCTGTCTTCAAATTAAAAATGGGAAGACTTTGGGCTTAATGTAGAATAGCTGGGTGAAAAGCCGCGCACTATGGAGAAGAACAGAGAAGGTGGCAGGAGTCCTTTGGTTATTGAAACTGATTGGTACACCAAATAAAGTGGCCCCATTGTGTTCCAGTTCACTGTGCAAATTGTCCATTTGACATATTCTTCCCATGAAATGCTTAGAAATCTTTTGCAAATTAAGCTAATATGCAGTGCGTTGTAGTTTTGTGTCTTCTTCTGTTATGGTCACCATTTACAGCTATTGTTTAAAAGTTTTCTGAAACAACATAGACACTGTTGAAAATAAAGCACAGTTGAGAGTAACTGCTCAAGATGTGCTTCTTGGTTCAGATGACTGCAATTTGAGATTTGCTGGCATGCATGAATGATTCAGGTGCCCGGAGGTGTCTGAGGATTGATGTGGTATTCAAATAACTGGAGTAACCTTCAAATCATGGAGGTTAACATTGCATTTACTTATGGTTTCCATTTTTCGACGCTTAGATGCTGGGTGAAAGAACATAGACAGTTTTGGTGTGATGTACTGGGAAATCCTTAAAATACACAAAAGAGCACTGCGTTGCCTGGGTGACTCTGTGATGAGTCTGGCTATAAAATATCTCTATATGTCTATATAAAATATCTCTATATGTCTATATAAAATATCTATAAATTAAAATAGTTTCATTGAACAGTATTTCAACTGTAGCAGATGAACCCAAAATATTGTTGATCACAGACTGTTGTGTGTATTAAGCCCCAGTTATTTCCATTAGCTGTTACTGTAACTGTTGTATGAAAAAAAATCTTTATCTGTTCAGGTTTTTTGTTTGGTCCCCTTAAAGTATTTTGACAGCAGCTGAAGTGAAAACATATAAAATGGCTGAATTTGCAGAGACATGAGTTTGAGCTTTATTAGGAGATAAACGTTCTCCACCTATTGTAGATGCAAGCTTTCAAGAACAGGGACTATTAATCAGCATTTACTTAAGTCAGTGCAAATCTGGAATAACTCAATTGAAATTGCAAGTTCAATAAAGAATAAATTTATTGCTGCTTTACACATAGCAATTTCTCTGTAGAAATCTCTTGCTGTTAAAATCGTTGCTGATTTTCCTTTCCATTTGTGCCAGTGGTTCTCATTCATACCCCTTCAAGGCATTGTAAAGTATCAGTAGCAGTTCTAACAGCTGACCCCTCAGAATGGCTTTTACCACGAGCAGATGTTATGAAGAGTGGGGAAAGGGGGTTTCCTTTTCATTTATGGATCTTCTCTTCTACCTGCCTAAAATCCACACCCCATTTGTCACATGATAAAAATCCCCTTTCCCTCAAAAAAGTATTAGAGCGCCTTGAGCTTTGTATTGCATTTGATACAAAACTTCACTGATCATAAGCTGTTCTTACTTCACTGCTCTTCAGCTGATGACTGAACCCGGGTTCACCTGGCTGATGATGGGAAAGAGCACCAAAATGTGCACGACAGCTGTTGCCATTCCTTCTCCTTTCCTTGTTTTGCATTATTAAATAAGAGAGTTAATTGAAACTGATATTCAGAAAGATGTAAAGAAAAAAGGCTGGCTTTGAGATTAACTTGATGATTCCTTTATCTCGGCATGACCATTTGTACTACAAATGATACACTTTATTTTGGGTTGCTGCTACTTTAATCTTCAGCCTTGGTGAAAGACAGGTTTCCTCTATGCAACGTCAATCCAAGGAGCTTGACAGATAACGTCTGTATTTTATTTTATTGTCTCTGGGGCCCTGTATATGATATATTTTTGATGTGTGAAAATGAAAAAGATGAAAATGAGATTGGGGGTGCGGGAGGGGTTGAAACATACAGCCGTGGTACAGTTGTGGGAATGTGTGACCCCTGTGAATTTTAAGTTTTTTTCCTGGAAATCAGTTTGCAAAAACTTGATGATGCATTCTTGAGTCTGTATATACAACAGCTGTTGTTCTTGAGTCTGTATATACTACAGTATATAATGTCAAGCTTACAAAGAGATGCTTAGAAACGTGAAGTAACTGATTTTGTTCTCTTTTTTTTTTTTCATTTCCAAATCCATGTACTTCAGTAAAAATAATACTGTTTTAAGATCAGGAATTTTATTAAGGTTTAAAAACTATTGGAGACACTTTTTACATATGAGAGAGAAATGAAGCATATGCAATACGTTAGCTAGAGTGGAAGGTTTCTGGGCTCTGCCCGTGTATCACCACTGGTGTGAGCAGCAGCATCAGCTCCTACTCACGTCTATGCTGGAGGTGGCTTTGGGTACCTGGTGCGCGACTGCGCTGCGGCGAGTGGGCTGTGTTTGGCAAGCACTGGACTGACCTTTTGGGAGAGCAATAAACTTGTTACCTGAAGAGCCAAAGGGTTGAAGTAAAAGATGACAAAAGGAAAACGCCCACTATAGCAAGGGCAGAAGTGCAATAAACCTACTTTTTACCTCCACACACCATTTCTACAAGTACTAATTTGATTGCTTCCCTGTCCTCTCGAGAGGCATGGAAGAGGACAGAGAGCATATGAAGGTGCAAGCAGAAAAATTTAATTTAGTCCAGTAAGTTTAAAATAAAATCATTTTCTCTTTTAGGATCAGTAAAGACCTTTGTATTGTCAGGATCATATGTATTTTGAAGTGGTAACACTGAGATTTTCTGGAGGGCAGACATATGAATCAAGTGATATACACTGCTGTCTTTGTGATATTTTTATAAAATCTGGGATTTCTTTGTATTTGCCCACTTTTCCTGTATCTGTAACTTGATGGGATAGATAAGGAAGCTGCGTGACCTTTAACGTCAAAAGAGATTTTTCTCTTGTGTTGGGCTTCAATTTCAGCTTCTGCAATTTCAAACTAATTCAGTAAAATGCTTCTTGTGGGTGCCATTGATCAATGGAATTAAACCAGTTCCCTGAAATTGGGAAAATAAAATTGGAAATGTACTAGAGAAAAGAAATTAACAAATTTCTGTGTAATGCTGTTAAGTTTACTTTGAAGCAGATTGCTTGCTGATGAAAGGTTAATATTGACTGTGCTTGTATGTTTTGTTTTTTGGCAGGTAACCCTGGACTGGCAGGTTATTACAGGACCTTTATACAGGCCTTATATTGTGGACTAAATCAGCAGTATCCTGTTTGGGTTGTGAGCCATGCTGGACATTGTAAGCCTCCTAGTGGTATGGAAATGATAGAAGGTACAAAACTGTAACTTGTACATACAAATATTTATATCCCACCTGATTTTACTAGCAGAACTTGTGCCTATTAAAAACAGCACGATATGGTTTTTAAATGTCTCAATTATACTTCCACAGAACAGTTGTATGAGAAGAGAAGTTACTGAGGAAAATAGTCTTTTTAGGTAAATTAGATTTGCCAGTCAAACAGGTGCTATTAAGAGAATAAGGGAGTTTGCTGATTGCAGTCTTTAGAGACAAGTTATAGAGAAGAAGGTCTAGAATGTGTTTATGTTGAGTAGATTAGAAAAGTACATATTTTAATGAAATGTCCAATTCAGAGATTGAGTACTTGAGAGACTAAATTATCTCTGAATTTAAAAATAGTTGTACTAAATAAGGGAAATTCCAGGAAGCAAGTATATGTTTCTGAGATGGGGGTATGGGGTGTTTGCAGGGTTGAGGTTGCTTGTTTGTCTGTCAAAAGTCTTTTGACTTGCAAATCACCAGCAAGACATGCCAGCCAACTCTAAGTGGATATTCTTAATGTGCAGCATCGTAACATGGGGGGAGCCAATAGCGAATCCTGTCCTGAAAGCTGCTTAGTGTCAGAAGACCTCTGGACTTGGTCAAGCTGCAGTGATGTAGCAGTAAATCAGCACAATTCCGTAGGACCCAAAGGTTCAGCAATGGGAAGCAACGTGAAAATTTTGAAGAAGAAACTGTTCTAGCTGTTTAGCGTAACTTTCCCTCACTATCCTTTGCACCTGAGCTTTCAAGCGTTTTTATTGTTTTATTTCATCTCAGGTTTGAAACTGAAACCTTTATTTCTTTGGTAAAATTCTTTCCAGTCCTCATGTTCAAGTGTCAAACTAACAAATGCTAGCAATTGCTTCTCATAGGTAAGAAATCCCTAGGTTTCTGATTTCTGGTACAATGTTAATCATGGGATACAGGTAGAAGTCTGGCAACTGAAGGAGCTGAGTTTATTGCAGAGAACATTTGTAGGTCTGATAACCTGCCCTGGGATCACATCTGTAAGTGTGCATTTCGTGAAGAGTCTTTGACAGTGAGAGGTGTGTTTGGTGGCTTGAGGTGGTGGAGCTAGTTGAAATGTGGAGGTTTTTAGGTGGGGCCAGCAGGGATGTCGTACAGCTGTCCCACTTCCACTGTGACAGTCCCTGTGCTGGTAAGGAAAGTGTAAATCTGTGTGAAGGAGAGCATCCAGTAGAAAAATGGGAGCTGATATCTAAGTTGAAACCAAACCTCCAGCTGACTTCACTGTGTCCTTTTGCACTGACAATGCCCCTGTGAGAGAGGGGATTTTCAAGAATGTGGTAGCTTGTTAAGATGGACAGGTCAGAAGTGGAATACCATAAGGACTGGTGCTGTGATAAATTTTATTCAATATATTCACCCATGACCTGCAGAATGAGAGTAAGCAGGGAAATTTCTGTTTGTGGATTGTACTTCATAGTACTTAATTACTGGGAAGATATTAGTTGTCAGGGAACTACAGAAGTATCTTACAAAATGTAATTAGTGGACAAAAAGATGGTAGACGAGTGTCAGGGTAGATAAATATGAGTTAATGCATCTGACAAAAAAGATCTCCTTTAACTGTGCCTGGGTGATCCTGAACTTGTAATTAATTTGTAAAACTCAGGAAAGATGCTGGCATCATCACTGACAGTTCTGTAATATCATCTCTCATTGCACAGCAGCAAACAAAATTTAAGTCAACAAAACGTAGGATGTAACCAGTGTTACAGACAAGGCAGGAGGCATTGGTTTATTACTGTATGTAACCATAGTGGACCTGCATCTTGAATATTAGAGTGCAGTTCTGGTGGGCATCTCAGGGTCAACATTTCAAGAGTGAAGTTGGTGAGTGTATGGAGAAAGGCAACTAAAACAACAGGGAGGAAGCACCTTCCTTGTTGTGAGAGATTATATGGCTCTTTGGTGTGTGGAGCAGAATGCTTCTCAGGAGCATGACTGAGGTTTCCAAAATCATGACAGTAAATAAAGTAAATGCGGAATAAAATACACCAGATTCAGGAATGGAACTAATGATCGCTTAATGGTACTAGCAGATTTAAAACAGACAAAAGAAAGTATTCTTTATGCGACAGGTAGAAAATTTAGGGAACTAGCAGCCAAAGCACTGTAATGTGGACAAATTATATTAGTAGACTTAAAGTGATAAAACAACCTCGTAGACAACTGGTGCATAAATGATTGCTGAAAGAGCCAGGTTCTTTGTTGTACAGGTGCACTGCTGTCCTTGCTTTGGACACTGAGGTCCTTGCTTTGGATGCTGACCTTCTCCACACTTCTGTGCTGCTTCTGGTCCCAGTACCATCTTGTGGCGGGGTTGTGAGCCTGAGGGATTCACCGCAGGGAGAAGGGATACGGCAAGTGGCCAGACTTGGTTTCTCACTGAATAGCATCTATTCCTGCCACTGCTGAGGTTGGGGGACTCACTTTCCTGACCCAATAAGGTGTTTTGTGTGTTCTCAGTATCACGTGCCAGGATCTGTACTTACTGGTGCACTTACTATAGCACTATGGAGCTAAGAAAAGCATAGAAAGCCACTGATGGATCGTTTAAAAAATAATGAAGAGACATTTATGAGATTGTTTTCATATTTATTTTATTAGGAGCACAGGAGCAGGAAGCTCACGTCCTGTCATTAGTATACATTTAGACAGTATTCCAGAATATTCCATGGGGAGCCTTTTTCAATGTAGTCTTCTAAGGGAGCCCTGAAAAGTTTAGTGACCTTTGTATATAATGGTGTTACTGCAGTTGCCATGGGTAATACACTGTGCTTTGCAGGAGCTTTGAATGTAACGAAAGAAAGATGGTTGATTTGATAGAAACTCAAGGGAAGGCACAAAGTGGTTGGAAGGCCTTATATTTTGCCATTTTATGACAATGTAAGTTGTCTGCAGTGGGAGAAGAGATTTGGGATAATTCTCCCTCGTCGTTACGATGCAAAACATATTAAAAGCAACCTTTAGTTATTAGAAGCTGGTTCCCTTTCTTTTATTTATTTATTGCCAAAAATGTAATTTTCATTAATTGACTATAAAGGTGTGATCAAAATCACTAAACAAAAAATTGAGCATCTTTGCAATTTCCCAGGTGACTGACTGAAAGGAAAAGAGAGTCATGGACTCATTGCTGATGTCCTGCTCCTATATCCCACAGGAGTTCTTAATTGATATTTTGTGGCATTATAGCAAAAAAACCCGGAACTCCAAGGACCAACAGAAGAACCTGCATAGGGACAGATAATTTTGTTCTCTGCAGCTCTTCTTTGCCTTCTAGGTTCTGGATTTCTAAGACAAAGTTCCTGTGTCAAGGACCACTATATAGGATCGTGAAAACCATGTCAAGTATTACTATGCAGCATAAAAGTAGGAAAAGGGGATATTTTGGCAAAGACCTAGGCATGAAACTTTGTAAAAATTCTATGTATTCTTTTGTGCTTCTGATGGGCATTTCATAATTCTTCGTCTGAAATAGCCTCCTGCAAATCCTCTGAGGAAGTTCAGTATTTCTTGATAAGTAGGATGAGGGCATAAATTGACAAAGACAACATTTCAGTCTCTGACATCACTGATTCTTCAGGTTTTTCTGGTTGGAATCTAGCAAATCAAAAAAAGGAGGGGGGGAAGCTACTGTGAAAGACAAATTCATACTGATTCATTAGAACAAGCTTTTTGATCAGGCACCCCTATCAATAAATAATTTGTATCAGTAAACAATTTTTCAGCATGCACCCCCAATATATCTTTTTTGTAATTAATATAAATTGCATACATGTGTTAACTTAATTTCTAATATTTTCTTCCTGCACCCCAATGTGCGTGCACCTCACTTTGGAGACTGCTGATTTAGAGTGTGAAAGTATGTAAATAGTACACTTAACATATAAATGATGCTGCCTGTAAAGTAATAGAGGGTTAAAAATTAAAGAAACTGTGTTGGAATAATATGCCTGGTTATATTTAGATCAAGCAGATTTTGAAACTCTCGGAAAGACTAAAGCAAGTTTTCCAACAGCAGCCGTCAATCACAGACTACTTCCTAATATACTGGAGGCACGTCACAGAGTGATTTGAGAACCAAAGCCACACCTTTCATTTCTACTTCTGTTTGATATCCTCTATTCAGAGAGCTCTTGCAAGCTGTGCTCTACAGAGACACGCAACATTAATTGAACATTTCATTGCTGTAATTCTGTTCCTAGCAATCAATCCTCCGTGCAAAAAGATTTGAAACTTATTTTTACGCAGTGAATGCAATACGTTATACCTCAATTTCAACTTCTTTATCCTCCTCCTTAGCTTTTAAAAAAGCAGTTGTTTTGAATGCTGCTGTGACTGCAAAACAGGCCGACATCAGTCCCTAGGTGTACGCAAAATTACAAAAAGGAGAGTGGTTTTCCAGCTCTCGATTATTTTGTTTAAAACTGGCATAATCTATATGCTTTGTAAATGTTCATATAATCTTAAAAGTTGTGGTTTTTTTTTTCTTTTCCGTGCCTGATACTGAGACTTTACTCGTAGTTTTCCTAACGATTAAGGTGTTAATGCCTCCTGAACAGATGCAGCCTATGAACAGGTTCTTTTATAATACCAAAACCTCTGCCTACTTACTTACTTACTTCCTCTGATAGTTTCCCATGCCAAATATATTATGATTGTATTTTAAGTCTTTTTAAGGTGCAGGTATTTGCACATCATTTGGTTAATTTCTACCTTATAAAAGACATGTTCATAAGAAAGGAAAAAAGTATACAAACAGATCATAATTAAGATGAGGCATTTTTTTCCTTAAAAGTAAAAGTAATAGGCATGTATACCCACAGTTGATTTATTCTTTTAAGTTCTGGAGCTTCTTTTAGCGTGTCACTCCGTTGAAGAATTCGCATTACACTTCTTTTGAGATTTCTGACCTGATAAGATACTCTTCTACATCTAACCAAGTCACTTATTAGATGTTGTGAGGGTTTATTTTAACTGGAACTTATTGTTTCCTATATGAATGTGTTAGAAGTATGCTATAGCTCCATGCCCTTGCTGTCAAAACAGAGGCTACTGCCTGAACACTAGTATCTATAAGTTAGTATTTTCCTAGGGATTAAATGGGTGGTCGTCTGACTTAGTTGCAAGGCAGGTCATGGTTTCATGGTATATAGCCATCACTGAGTGTTTCATTTTATAGGTAGTGAAATTGGAAGAACATAAATTGTGTTGCACTGCTCTCTCTTAAACATATGATTTCCTTTAGACAGGAACAGAAAACAGTTTAAGGAAAGAATGAAAAAGTACTTTGGTGCTTTTAAAAGAAATTAAATCATTCAACAATATTACCCTTAAATTCTTTGTAAGCTTCTTGATTTAAAAAAAAAAACAGGTAAAACTGAAAAATAAAATTAAGATTAAAAGTATTCTGTATTTATTCACACTCAAATTACTCTGTCAAAATGCCAGTATAGCTACTCAGCGTGTCGGGGTGAGCGTTATAATGCATTATGACTTGTGGAGGCTGAAGCTCTGTACTTTATATTATGAAATCCAGTTGAGTAGAAATGCTTGAGTACTGCAGAAGGACTAAAGACCCATGTTTAGGAGTAGCACCTCTGATGGCAGTGAATAGTAGCCAGTTGGAAGCTTTGCAACAGCCTTTCAACTCCTTTTG
The DNA here is from genome assembly GCA_013396915.1 of Stercorarius parasiticus. Taxonomy (NCBI): domain Eukaryota; kingdom Metazoa; phylum Chordata; class Aves; order Charadriiformes; family Stercorariidae; genus Stercorarius; species Stercorarius parasiticus. The sequence goes on from VWZL01004122.1 coordinate 24,333, forward strand.
ATAGGAAACAAACTGCTAGTTAAAACTAATACATATCAATGCAGAAATCCTGAAATTATTCATTGCTAATTCTATACGCATTGCTAGTTCAAGTGCCATGTTATGAATATCCCACTTTAAAATAAGGACTCAATCTTGACAAAAATTTCTTTAAAAACTGTGGAAAATGGAAGATTAGATGGGAAACCCTTGCCACTCAGTCCCTCTAATACATCCCTCACCTCCCTTTTTCGGCACCTTGGTTGGCTTTTGCCAGTAAAGGCTGTATGTGTACATCAGCAGGTGTACATACATAGCCATGTCTTAAAACGGTCTAATTCTGTGGACATCTGTTGTGTTTTGATAAGAAATAAGAATAGTAGAACACAGCTTTGGTTTTGTTTCTCCTCAAGACCACCAAGATACTTTTCTTTGTAGCAAAGTAAGATTACGAAGAAAAGAAAAATTAAATCAGAATTAAATGACTTATTGATTTTTCGGTAATATTCTGTGTATGCCAAGTGCTATATGAAATAGTGTGATTCATATCTTAATTGATTAGAGAGACAAAATTGATGCATTAAAATATCATATACCTAATAAATGGCTAGTCATCAGTCATGTCTTAATAATACAATATTTGGTCTCATGATTAATTATTATTAAAGATTAATATTAAATATACTATTAAAGATCAATCTCTAGAACTTCCTAAACTGTACAGATTAGTATTGAGCTATACACAGCCATAATACAAATACTTTTTATTGTTTTAGTGAGGCATGTTTATCCTTTGGAACAGATTGTCTACTGAATTTGCTGTTGTTTTGTTTCTGAATCAATATTAGGTAGCTTCTGAATGACAGGGAAGATTGAGTGACGTTCTTAATAGCCACGTTACAAGATAAAATTCTTTGATCTTTTATCTCTCATGGACTGTAGAAGGTAATAGGGTGTCCTTAAAATCTGTTAAACTATCCTTAGTTCATTTTCCATGATAAAGATGGGTAGGTAAGGATTGATTTATAGTCCAACAAAAGAGTGTTTCCATTGCTTTTTCTTTCTGCAGGGAGAGTAGGGCCTTCAGACCATTTTGAAAATGAATTATATCCTTAATAAGCAATATGGGAAAAAGCACAGAAGTTGTGCAGGGATAATGTATTATCTATGAAGACATTGATTATATGATCCCAAAATGTTAATGTACCATCAGTGTGAAGTGAAATGAAGTTTCGTATCAAAAAAAGAAAATATTTCTGGTGTTACAGGAAAATTTGGAAGCCATGTGCAGCTTGAATTTACTTGATATATTGCTGCTTTGCTGTTGTTACAATTCATCTGAATGGAGTTTGCTTTTCCAGCCCTCTGACTTCTAATGAAACTGCAGAATTGACTATGAGTGAGATTCTGCCTCTAGCTAAGGTAATATAAATCTACAAAAAAAAAAGAAAAAAAAAAAGACTGAAATCATTTGGGTAAAACTGAATTTATACTTCAGCAAGTTAATCATCTTGTTGATAGCTGGATAGTTGTCCCCAAATGACAGATGTAAGTGTGGGAATGATTAGCAAATATGAGCTGTAAGTTTCTACCATCACGACATGCTGTGCTGGCAGGAAAAACCCTAAAATAGTAGCCTGAGCAAGACAAGGAGCATGGTGTGCTGTAATAAGAGGGTTGTGAGTTATTTAGGACAGTGATTCCCAAGCTGTGGTCTGTGGGCCACTGGTGGTTCCCAGGACACTTGCTAGTGGTCCAAGAAGAGCTGGCCGATCAGATGGAGTTGGCTCTCTCACTGGTTTCCACTTGCTAAGTGGAATTAATGGTAGCTAAGAATACTTCTCCAATAACACATTTTTTGTTTAAGCATTTGCTTGTGATGGCCTTAGAGATGTTGTGCCACCATGAATGTGTGGTGGTGGTGGGGTGCGGGATTGTGGTCTGCGCTGCTGCAAACAGGAGAGGAGGAGATCACGGAAGTTAGGTGTTCCAAGAACTGTGCTCCTAAAAATAGGGACTCATGCTTGGCTAACAGCCTTTGTTCTTGTTGTGTATAATGCCAAAGGAGAGAAGTTACACAGGCACAGGGAGTCAGTATGCATTTGTAATTTTAGCTAGCTTGTGACTCTCATTTATTTTAAGGAGTACGGTTGTTTTTAGTGATTGCTGATGTTGGAGGATACCTACACTGCTGGATCAGGTGAATCAGAGCTACTGGCAACCTGTTTGATCAGTACAAAATCACCTCAGTATTAGCATCTGTAGTGCTTAGAAAATTTTTGACCAGTGAATCCTTATCTAGGCTTCGGCACAGCAGTAGTAATGGTAGGTATTTGGCCACATTCAGGTACACAGTGATAGCAGTGTTTAAAAGGCATTTGTGTCTTGTATTGTACAGATAAAGGGAGAAAAGCAGAAGAAAGGCAGCTGAACTGGCATCTCACATGCATATTTTAAGCTTATGCATACACACATGTAATTCACATTACACACATTTAATTAACATTAATTTATATTTCAACAATATTTTCTGCTTCCTAGACATATAGATTAAAATATCTGAGAGTCACTGAAAGACAGATTATCTTTAATATAATTTCTTCACAGGTTTAGTTAGTTATGTTTAAATATTATAGACCTAGAGAACTCTGTAGTCATGTTTGTGGCTCAGAACACATAGCACTGCTTAATTTTAATGCAGAATTACATAGCAAGGTGTCTCCCAGTCCAATAGTAGATTAATTAGATACATTAAAAAGAACCAAGTTGTAAGCATGCCATACAGGTAGAATTAAGCTAGTTTCATATCAAAGTGTCATTTTTTTTAATGTATAGAGAGGAGAATTGGCCTGTTTTTGAAGCTGGCCTTGGCACTGATTAATCACATTGGTCTCTTCACATGGTAAGCAGCGAGGGATCCCACATCGGGATCTGGAGGAACTGGATGTTTTCGCAGGAGGGGCCGGGAACGGTCAGCTCAGCGCAGTGCAGTCCTGCTGCGCCTCCTGGCACAGCAATTGCTGCCGCCCAGAAACATTATTCCTTCCTTGTCTTTGGAAAAGGCAGCTTAAGGAAGGAAGTGTGCGTGTGTATGTAAAAGTTATTATGAGGCATTTAAATCATGAGGTTTTTGTCTTTGCCTGGTAAGATCTGCATTTTACTCTATGGGTTTAGTGCTAGGTGTCTATTTTGAGGAAACAAATGATCATTTCATGTTATGAACCCACTGGAATGTTTTAAATCTAAATGTGTGAAAAGTAAGCAGCCCTAGGGATGCTGCAGTACTCTGTTTACTTCTTTCCTTTGAGCCACATTCTGTTAATTATTCATAAAGGTCCCATAATAGTGCCCATAATTGTGCACACAGATCTTTTGAGTGAAATATTGGCATTTGGCATTGACTTTATCAGTTCTTGCTTACTTTTAAGCATGTGTGTAAAAATCTTGTTCCATTCAAAATCAAAACTAAGAAAATAAAATTTTGCCATATGTGAAGGATTTCTAAGTTGCTCTGTTGTTTTCTTTTCTGGCCAACTAAAATGATAAGTTTAACTGCTCATAGCATCGTACCTTAACAGCCACGTATTTATTTGTAATGATCACTAACACACTATTAAGCTGATTCTGGTACCACTTAATACATTGCTTTATATTCCATTGACTTTGATGGAGTAGCGGCCAATTTTTGTTGATGTCACTAAGAAGAGGATTTTGTCTTTACATTTCTTATAGCTATATGAAAAATAGGTTCTCTATATTCTCTATTTGTTTCAAGCTTTTCCACTGACTCTGTCAACGTAATATCTGTAGGCATACTATTAAAAAATGTCCATGAATAGTTTTCTAATCCATTCTAGTACTTTATTCAACTAATTCCCTTGTTAAAAGAACCAGAATTTTTCATCCATACCTAGAAATAAACATAATATAATTCTTCTTTTAAAGATGTGTTTTAAAGTAACAGCTTTTGAAACCTGATACAGTCTTCCGGATCCTTATCCAGAAAAAAAAGATGTTTAAAAAAATATATAAAAATTGACATTCGTCCATTGTAGAGTATAATGTCTTTGCTGCATTCCAGGAAACTTTGGATGTAGGTTTTGAGATTGTTTATGGATCATTTTCCGCCTTTCACCCCATGACATAGGTATGTTCTCCAGCTGATACCATCACTTCTAATTAGATGCAGATGGCTGTTAGTGGGGGGAAAAAAAGTATTCAAGAATGTGAACCCTGTGAAAAGGTAACATTTACATCTTTTGGTATCTTGACTTTAGAAGGCATGTCACAGTTCACTGAGACGAGCAGTGCTGTGATGTTTCAGAGTAACTCGTTTAAATGTTTACCATACTATTGTAGGGAAAGTAAAAAAGTAAAATAATTTAATAAACAAGATATTGAGATGATTCAGATTATTTTCCCAAGGGAGAATGCTTAGGAATCTTTTAATCCAAGTCAGTTTGAAAGATGTATTTGCATCTGCTAACAGAATGAAAACAAGCTTTCCCCATCACAGAGAATAATCCCTTCTGTCTGAAGGTGTAACAAGTCTGGATTTGTTTTGATAGTTAAATCAAAAAGTTTATTCACTACATAGATTAGCTGTAGGAAGAAAGCTGATCAATACTTTTATTTATTAATAAGAATTTCTATTTTATGATACAGACCTTTGATTTAATTTTGATACTCACAAAGTTTGCAACAAATGGTGCAGTCCTTCATGGGATCAAGCTAGTGTTTAATGGCAGTTTTATTTTTAATTCACAGTGTTATACAGTTTTAAGACTGAGGAACCATCCGCAATATAATTCCAGATTCTAAAAATAATCGGGTTTGGAACGTGGAGTCTTTCTGTTTGCTTTGGTTTTAGGAGTTTCCCTTTCTTTAGGGGGCAATGTAGGCGGTTCAGGGAAATGCAGGAGCCTGTCAGGCAGACTATGCAGGAAGAAGTAACCACAAATGGCGTCATTCTTAGATAATCAGCATCATTGATGAATTACTTTTACCTGTAGTGCATCTACTTAAATCTCTCAGCAAGATCCGAGTAGGGGCTGTGCACTTGGAGAAATGATACAGCATTGTGGGCTCAGGTTGAATGAGGGGGTCTCATTGCTGCTTGCTGATTGAAGGGGTTTTTCTTTTTTCCTCCTTTAGATACTGCATGGGACTATTTTTCTTTAAGTTAAACGTATTCTTATCTTTCTAAAGGTTGAATTTTATGTTTTGTGCATTAATACGTTTCTTAAAATAATCTAATTTACTGCAGCTATCAAATTACTGGTGTGGTTAGGTGACTACTAAGTTGCCAAATTAATCCTCGTTGGGTTAAATGTTATAGCAGACTACTAAAATTCTCTGGGATTGCCATTGTACTGTCATTTTTTTTCAGAACAGAACTGCACTGTCTTCTGTACTAGAGTTTACATGATTTGGAGGAAGAAGTTTTATCCTGCAATTAATCATGAAGAGACCAATTTCAGTACTTCTGAATGCACTTTGGTATATATTAAACTCTACATGGTCATATTTGGATCTGTTTATGTGTAGAGTGCGGGTCAAATTCAGTTGCTGTCTTGTTATATAAATTATACTGTAAAGCCGCAGGCAGTCTCAAAGACTTTGTAACCAGCTATGGCTTCGATGTCTGCTAATGTAAATGAATGAGGAAATCAACTGTTGCCCGACGGTGACCCTCCCGCTACTTGTGGGTCACACGTGAATTGCTTTGCTTTCTGTGTAGCACATCTCACCTGTGTAAAAATGAAGACCAAAAAGAATCCCTTATTCATCTATAATGAGAGATCAGCTTTGTAGCAGTGGCACTTTAGTCTCTATTTCAGCTATAATGCAAAACTCCAGGAAAATAACGCCATCGGAGTATCTTTGGCATGTTGCCATAATTGCTGTGCTGGGCAGTTCAGCTGGGCGACCAAGAATGAAACCTTCAGCATTTTCTTCAGGAAGGTTAAAAAGGAAACTGCTATCTTGGTAATAGGGAATAAATCTGCCAATTAATTTTTAAGTAGTGTAACAGAACACTGGAGAAGAGCAGATATAAATCATAATTTAAAGCGATCAATTTGACAAAAATGTGTTTCATCCCCAAAGATACAAAATTTGCGCTATACAGCACAGGCAGACGGTTACTTAAAGCATCAGCAACTGATAAGGAAACCTGCTATGTTTAAAGAAAGTACAAGGCGAAATTCTATTTCCTCTCCTCAGTTTTGCCACTGATTTTAATAAATTCAGGCTTTTACGTATGTTGTTTTGTCCAATTCTGTTTCGCCTTATGCTGTGCCAAGTAATGAAAGATGTGCTCCTCAATCAAAATCACGTCCTTTTCAGATGATGGCAGAAAGAGTAACTCAGTGGAAATGCTCTGACGTCCAGGGGATCAATGCTGGGAGTCGCTGAGCCACAGCTGGTTCCCTTTGCTGTCAGCTTGGGCTCCTTCTGTAAAGAGGAGCCCAAACAGAGCCTGACAAGGCTTTTCAAGACAGGTAGCGATTAGAAGCATTGATTGAGCGCTGGGAGGTAGCACGGCATTGCAAAATATTTTGCATATGTTTCGTGCTACAGCCCCCGGCGCTGATAGCATGGGGTCATGTTCTCTGCTGGAATAAACTGACGTAGCTCTTTGCAGTCACCAGCGTGGCACCAGTTTGCAACATCAGGGAATCTAAGATAATAATTTTGAAAACTTCTTATAATCTGTCAATTTTGAAGGATACGTATGAAAGATGGGAAAATGTTATGTTTGCCTCAGTGGGTCATTTGCTGCTTAAAATAAAAAGGATGCCTGACAGTATTGTTAAATAATTTGGATCTGTTTACTGCAGGTAGTTATTTTAGATATTAAATTTAACATTTCCATGAGCAAATGAAGAGAGAAACCTACAGTTTCCTTTATACTTCTGTTAAAATAGTATCATCCAAGGTGAATATGCACAAGAGTAAAGAAAAAAGGCTAAGTTATACTGAATGCCATCCATACGCCATTATAGTAGCTAGTGAAGGACGAAGTGTCTTAGTGGTATTTTAGCATTACTCTAAAGATAGGTGTTATTCTGAAGAGTCATACTTATTTGACCATTTCAGTCTTGGTCTACATCACAGTTCTAAATAAAATTTTGGGATGGATTTTCAAGAGAAATCAGGACTGGCCTAACAATTTAAAAGTTTTAGCTTGGATTCAGTAAAAGCGTCGAGCACTTCAGAAAATGTCACCCATTGATCTGTCCAGTCGCTGTGAAGTACAAATTCTCTGTTGTTACTTGTGCTACTGTATGACTTGTGCCCCTCCAGGTATACTCTCAGCTGCTTGCTTCTTCCCCTTTCCCCCATCTTAGTATTGTGGTGTGCTCCTTGTCATTTTTCTTCTGCTTTTAAAATTAATACTTTGTATTCCTTGTCTGTGGAATAACATGGGTTGTCTTCCTTGGCTCTTTGCTCCAAACTTCAGCTCTCCCTTGTTTGCTCTCAGTCCATCTTTCTCTATTTGTATCTGTTTAAACTTCCCAAAGTTCTGAAGTGCTGTTTTCAATAGGTGTGACTGTTAGACTTGCCTACTGCAGCGCAGCACCTCATTTATCATACACTGACAGAATCAGTTCCTGTGAAGTGATATTCATCCATTTTTGTTCCCTTCAACACTCATACAGTTGCCACTGTCCTTTCTTTATCTCCTATGCTATATCTGCCCAGTCTTGGCAGTGGGTAGAACATCATCATTTTGTTTTTCTTCCGTTATTAAACCGTACAAACACAAGTTGTTGTTAAAGTATGCTATTTACTGAAGTTACTGTTAGTTGCTTCATCTAGTAAGAAAGTTCTATGCCTTTCAAGACTAAATTTTCGCCATGTTAAATTGGAAGATGTTAGATCTGGCCAAAAATGAGAACATCTTGATACTGGTAAACTTTTCAGTAAAGAATTACCTTAAGGAACAATATATTTTGTGTGCATTATTCCTGAAGAGGCTCGTATGTCACATGCCTCGGGCTGATGGTGCAGGATAATTCAAATACCAGTGAAGAGCATTTGCCCTTGCAAAACTGGGTGATACTATTTCAGATCATAGATGAAATGAGTATTCATATGGGAAACACACAAGGTAGACATTTGCAGGAGTACCACCTGCTAGTCAGGCAAAGCAAGCAAAATAGACTTCTTGGAGAGTCAAAGTGGGGCTTGGGGGGCCTAGACTGATCTTTGCAACCTACCCTTTTTTTGTGGTGTAGGCTCAGCAAATCAGCAAGATAATGAAAATTGCGAGATTTTCTCTGTGGTCAGACATTATTGGTACAATGATCCCATCCAGAGGCTCAGACTGAATGTGGAGCCCTTTCGGGTAGAAGTCCACACCTAGGTGCACACTTTTTCCTGAAAGTCATGTTATTGACTTCATTTTCTCATCCACCAGATCTTCAAGTAGAATCATAGAATTGTTTAGGTTGGAAAAGAGCCTTAGGATCATCAAGTCCAACTGTTAACCTAACACTGCCAAACCATGTCCCTACGCACCACATCTACCCGTCTTTTAAATACCTGCAGGGATGGTGACTCAACTACTTCCCTGGGCAGCCTGTTCCAATGCTTGATGACCCTTTCAGTGAAGAAGTTTTTCCTAATATCTATTGTAAACCAACTCTGGTGCAACTTGAAGCCATTTCATTTTGTCCTATCGCTTGTTCCTTGGGAGAAAAGACTGACTCCCACCTCGCTACAGCCTCCTTTCAGGTAGCTGTAGAGTACATGGGCTCTGCTTCCTCTCATTGCTTCAGAAGTCTCTGCCACTGCAAGACTACTTCATTGCGTTCTTCCTAATCTCTCTTTTTAGCTTATTTTTTCCTGCAGTGCCAGAGAGGTATGCATCTGGTCTGGGAAGGCTGAGCCCAGTTATGTTGACAATTGCTCTGGTGGCTTGTCTTTGCTGATACTCTGGAATGCCCAGAGACCTCAGCACCCCAGGGAGAGTAACATGTTCAAGGGTTCCCACCACACCGGTGTTACTGGTTTTGTTTTTTGTTTGGTACCTGGTTGCTTGTATGTAGTCCTAACTATTTCAGGCTGTGTTCAGTGATTCTTCCTTAATAAGCTGTGGTAGAGCTGATTCATTTTGAGATTACTGGAAGAGGGGAGAATTGCTGGAAGATTTTGAAGGACTGCCAGTACTGAAATTATTTGTTATATTACAAGTGTAGAAGTGCACACCTAGACAAGAAATGACTTTGAAACTAGGAAAAAAATGGGTAAAGCCTAGATAAAGACATAATTTACAGTAAAGTAAGGGCATACTGTTGTTTTCTGCTCTGTAGTTACTAGTCTCATAGAGGGTATTCTGCTGAGTGGGGTACCTGGTGTGTTGGAATGACCTTACTTGAGTTTTACAACAAACTTGGCTGCATGAGCATGGCATTACAGGTCTTTTTCTTCAAAATAAATGCGGTCCTTAATAGTCCAAGGCAGTGTGCTGCCATCAAAGATGCAGCCTAGAAGTGAAAAAAGTATGAGACTAAAAAAGTCACAATGAGTTTTATACTTGTTCCTGTATCAAGATACATTTTACCTAGCAGTCTCCCTCAGCAAGGAAGTCCCTTCCGGTTTTGTTTGTGGGGACAAGTGAAGAAGGGAATTCACAGAGCCTTTCACTTGGCTTCAGCCTGTCCAGAAAACAAGAAATGTGACATGAACAATTGGCTTCCCATAGGCTCAGACCTCTTTGTATTTGCTCCTTTAGGTCACTTTGTGACGGAAGTGTAGATCTGCTCCTATACAGTGATGGTTCTCTAACCCCTGCCCTGCCAAGTCTTTTTGGTTTGTTTTAATTTTTTAAAAAAGAAAATAATATGATATTGAGAATTCTTATAACTTGCACTTTCACTTAGTCAGCTTACTGGCTGTAAAATGGAGTCATTCAAATGCAGAAATCTTTTCCATCTATGTTATGTAAAACACCCACATTAGATTTATGCACATTAAAGTGATTCTGGAGGCATAGATTGATGGAGAACTGCGTAATAAAACACCATTTAATGGTGTTTGCCTTGCCAAAATTGGAGGCAACCAACAACATTTTACTTCAAAGTTTGTAGTGTTATCTCGTCATACCTTGTTAATAGTTACTCTAATCAGTTTGAGGGAAGCAGGCCTGGGAATGCAAAATAAAAAGAAGTATCTCACAGATGCGTTAATTTGATAAGTTCAGTGTGCTCCTATATGCTTTTAATAAAAATACAGGGTTTAGTATTTGTCATGTTTATTAGTTCATTCTGTCAGACTATGCTTGTACTAATTTAATTATAGAGCAGCTTCCTTTGAAAAACAGATCAGGTGTTAAACAAGTGTCCCAGCAATAGGTATGTACATAGCAAAGGTAATCAGTAGTTCAATTTGTAAATTAAGGTCTTGTTATTTTTCTAATAAGGAAAATAATACATATGACCACTTCAGTGTCTTGAGTAAATGGTAATTTATTTGTGGAGGATACCTTTACAGAAAGTAATTGCTCCAATAAACACTAATGAGTGGTGTGTTTATCTTAGAAGTTGCATGAACAGTTCCTGAGGGTACTAGGGCCAGATTAAGGTCTAAGGGTTAATCTAAAACACAATGCTTTAAGACCTGGTTCCTGGTGTCAGGAGGAGTTCTTCAGTATTTATTGAACATTCTTTCACGGTTTTCATCCCATTTCTTTGGCATTTTATCGCCTGCTGATACAAATTATCCAGGGTTCAATAATCAAATGAAAGATTGGGTGAAGCATCCAGGCTTTAAGCTATATGTCTTTAGGAATATATTTTCTAACAGATTTGCCCGTGCTAACACCCACAAACCTGAAATCTCAGCTTTTAAGTTTACAGTTGTATTTAAACATTTTCAGATGGCATCATTCAATTGTAAGGAATTGTGTTTTGCTAGAAGAATAAAAACAATCAAATGGTTTATTTAATTTCCAGAATTATACTTCTGACTACGCATGCCAGTTTAACAGGTAATCCGTCTAAGTAATTTAGTTGTAGGATTGCCTGTCGCTACATGAAGGTGAAGATAAAACTTTCCATGGGTTGCTCCATCTAAACAGTAGTTACTCAGTCACAACTGCTGCTCCTCCCAACAGTGTTTGTATGTATTTGTAGTGGAAAAAGGAGGTGGGGCATAAAGTCTAAAAGAGTTGGCCCTATATGTTGGTCACAGTTATGGTATTTGGTGGAGATGCAGTGGACTTAACGTGACCCTGAGCCAGCTCTCCTGAACTACTTGGTTGGCCATGCTTGATGCATTGTGCCTTCACTTTTCACACGCTTTGATCACTGACCCTTCAGTGTCTTCTTCCTCTTAGCTTTTCTTTTTCTTGATACGTTCTTGTGATGTTACTGAATTTTCATGTCTTTAAACTTGTTATTTCTCCTCACTGTTAACATTAAGCAGTAGGGTGATGTGTCACACAGCTGAAATGAGCAGCATCTTCAGAGGAAGAGGTGAATCCCAGGGAAGTGGTGGGATCGCCATCCCTGGAGGTATTTAAAAGGCAGGTAGATGTGGTGCTGAGGGACGTGGCTTAGTGGTGGTTTTGACAGTGTTAGGTTGTGAGGGACTTGATGATCTTAAAGGGCCCTTCCAACCTAGACAGTTCTATGGTTCTATGATTATAATCTTTTTCCGGTACCCTGGTTCAGTCTCCAGATACTTACTTGTCCTTATCCTGTAAAAGGTCCAGTTCTGAAAATTCTTGACCTCAAGAGTTTATACGGGTGGTTCATTAGAGTTTTTCCTTAGATATCCTGGTACTACCTCCTAGAGTAAATGGCCCAGGGAAGAAGGAGATACAGTGCAGGTAGGGCATTGGTTTTTACCTCCCTTTCCTCCCTTCCCAAGTCACTTTTTCACACAGTTCCTTACTTGTTCATGAGTAATTTGGAGGCCTCATGTATGAGCGGATCCTGGGACAGACTTTAAAGTCACTCCATGACAAGTGGGCAAGTGTCCATATGTACTGAGCTCAAATGTTCAGTCACCTGATGTGACCAGGTGGGAGTTCGGATGCGCAAACATTCCCTTGTGAGATTAGGGAAGTATAAAAGCATGCAGAAATTACATACACAAATGTGAGCGTACTGTTAGAAAATCTGGCCTCCAGTATCTTTTTGATTCATCCAGTAAAAAGGAGTCCATGATTTTTGGAGACTTCTTAATGAAAGGGTAAATTTTATGACTCTCCAGTCTTAAGTCCACTCATAGAACTGATATGCTTGCTTTTTCTGCCTAAGAATTTCCCTTGCATACACAGCAGAAAAACAAACAAACACAATTCTCTGTTATTTCCCTGAAAACTAAAGTCCTCTTTCCTAGCAAGATTAACTTGTCGACTAATCTTAGAGCAAACACTTTATTTTAATCTATCATTGTTTTCTGACTGTGGGTTTAGCAGAGGTCATAAAAAGAGATTCATTAAAGTGATGGCACATTTGTTTTTCCGAAAGCACATCAGAAGATTAATGCTTTGCCAAAGAAAATAAAGAAACACAGTATTTCTTTTAATACACTTTTAATGCACGAAGCTAAATAAAGTCTTAAAATCACATGCTTTGGCCCAGATGGAGTGTTTGCAGCATAAGGTACAAGTCGTATAATTTCTACTATCTGAAAACTGCTTAAATGAGCTTTCCTTCAGCCGTACCGTTTATCCCAGACCTGAGGTGAAGTAACTCTGGTCCCTTCTCTGATGTAGAGCCATCAGTGAGCTGACTGCCAGTGTGTTTGTGCAAATCTGTTTGCTTACATAAAGAACCCATTCAAGCTTCTCCACCCAAGAAATTCATGTTGCTTTTGGATAATCCCTGGGTGATTTTATTCTGTAAAATAAATAAATAAATCTTCCAAACCTGTGACGCAGCCCAGCTCTCACATATTTTGGACTATTAGAAGTGTAGCATTTGTGTTGGGGAAACATGAACTAATACAAGGTGTGGGCAATTTTATATTTGTCCAGAAATAAAATAGGATGCGTATTTCAATATAGGGTTACGTGACGTTGAAGTTTCACTTGACAAGAGTGCAGGGTCAGTTGGTGATGAGGAGAGTTTTGTGTGTGGATCGCCAGACCCCACACTGCACGCTCATCCTCCAGTGTGGCTTCTCTAGGAGTGGTGCCAACGTGATTTGGTTTGGCAGCGAACCAGTATTTCAGAAGAAAAGGAAAAGTTGTATTAAACAGCTGAAACAATTCTCTGGGGTCAGCATTGGCTGTCAGGGCTCGCTTTCAGTCTAAGAGAGGTTGTATGTGTACGTAACGTCGGCCAGTAGAGGTGGGAATCTGAGCATCCTTGCGCGGCGTGGTGCTGAGCAGGGCTGCGCAGAGGATGCTTTGGCCCAGTGCAGTAGAATGGGTCTCTGTGATCATCATCAATCATAACTAACCCATCCGATTAAAAATCGCTTCTGCAAGCTTTGCTCTCCCTTGCTCCCTTAAGGAAACACTAGTGCACAGGCTTGAGTTAAGTATGCTCGAGTCCTAAACTCAAGTCTGGGCAAATGTGAGGAGGAAAAAACCCTTATTTTCACTCTACTCTTAATCTCCCCCCATAGTCTTCCTTGGAGTCCTTGTTTTGGCAACAAAACTGGTTGTGAATAGACACATCTCTGCTGAAATCAGTAATAGCTATGAATATGTTGCTATTTATTAGGTAACTAAATATTAAATTTGATATCTAATGTCTTAATAAGTAAAATAATTAACTGCATTTGTCTAACGTAGTTATCTACCTTAACTTGGAAGATGCTGAGACTGAGATAGACTGTCTTTACTGTATTGTTTATTAATTGCAATGCAGCAGTGTTCAGCTGCAGATATTGATATACATCTCTTGGAGCAGATATTGAATTTGTGTAGTGAAAAACGGACATTAACGTCATGAGATTGAACAATACAAAGAAAAATTTGTTTTGTTTCTTGCTTGTTTTCTGGGGTCTTGTGAGCCATGAGAAGTTCTCTAGAAGATTTATACACCTACTTTACCTCTTTTTCCTTGCTCTAACCTGGAAGTAAGCTGAAATTCTTGTAAAATCACTTATTTTCAAGAATTAAAGCTATGAACGGAATGTCAAACATTAAGATGTGCTGCTAAATCACTGGAGATGGCGGTGCCTAAGTAAAACAGTATGGAAATGATAGCAAATATTCACAAGGGAAAATTGACCTGCTCAACCCAAAACATGGTAATATATGTATATTCAGTATAACGTACACTTTCACTTGTTGCTGTATCCAGTGGGCCATCATATTTCTAGTATTCTGTGTTTTATGTGTGTTATATATATCCTTAATTAGATGTGTGATGTAGACAGCCCACTCCTGCATGAGGTTAAGCTGCTGTGTAAATAAATAAAATGTAGGAAAGACAGCTTTTGCTAAAAATAGAAACTAAATTTAAAAACAATGTTTTGGCCTTAGGCTTTTATTTAGGGTTTTGGAAAACAGAACAACCTCTTTGTTTTCCATTATTTGTAGAAAGCCTAATAAGCAAAATATTACTTCTCATCTACTTTTGCATTCCTTGAGTGTGCTTTAGTAAACCCTTTTTTTCATTTAGAGTAAACTACTATAAATTATGCTGGGATATGATCGTTAGTAGTTTTAGTAGGAATATTAGTTTAACTGAAGAACTTCTTTGTTGTGACCTCTGTGGTAGTAGTTTAAGCTAAGAAAAAAAGACATCAGAACACATTCTTGAGCAATTATTTTGCTTCAAAAGGTTATATTTCATACAGAAGACCAAAAAGCAATATAGTGCCAGCCCATTTAGGCTACCAATTAATACTATCACTGTCACAACCCCAATAACTTCACTACAGTAGTGTTAGTAATTTGTAGCCTTTGAGGTTACTGACCAATTGCCATCGAATTTACCACATGCATATTAAAAAAAACAGTCAGCCTTTATAGTTTGATGAACTGTGTTCACAGGCGGAGGGAGAATGGCTTCTGTTAGGACTTTCTCCAAGCAGGCGCAAAACGAACTACATCTGCAATGGATCTACGCTGCTCTTTCTCGTACTGTAGTTTTTGAGTGCCCTTCAATCTCTTCAATGTATGTATCTTTACAGTGTCTCTGCCTGATGGATACTTTTTTCCACATCTATTTTTCACATAGGGATGCAGAGTATATCCAAAGAAACCAAGTGGGAAGTTAAATACTTAATACTTGGTGGGCTGGTTAGGGCTGCGTGTGTGCTACATCTGTTAGCTGCTCCTGAATTGTTAGAGGTGGGTGGGTTTTGCCAGGAACCTACATGCTGTCTGTGGGACCATGGCTCAGTCATGAACTGGTCCCCATCATGTTTTTCAGCCTTGCTGCAAGGAGATTTGACTTATTCCAGATTAGAGCTGCATTACAAGTCAACATGCAAGGATTGTAAGAGATCAGAGGTTTAATTGGAGTATGAAATTGAGCACTGAGATAATAGCATGGATTTAAGTGATTGATATTAGTACCGGTACACCTCTTTTAGGTAAACTATAGGCATACGTTCCTTCATGCTTTCTGCCTCTTTTCTTTCATTCTTTTTTTCAGTATTTCTTCTTAGCCTTCTCCATAGAGTAGTCCAGCTTAAACTGGAGTTTTGTAACCTTAACATAGCTTTTAGTTCAGTGACTAGAGCACTTTTGTAGCAGATGAAAGAGCTGTGAACCCCCTTAGATTGGGGAACATGAGAGCCATGTCACCCACCTCATGAGCAAGAGTTAAAGATGCCCAAATTGCTGTAAATTCTTACAGGCACAAGATCATCCTTGCCTTGTTGACTGGCCAGGAAGTGAGTAGTGAAGTCCTCATCTTAAGTGATTGCCCAAGCTCCTTTTGAAGGTCCCTGGCAAAACAGGAATAAAATTGGTCGATAACTTGATCTTCCTCTTTGTGACTGGATTGATAGTGATAAGAACCTGCATAAATAGGGGTAGTTCAAGTGCCAGTGCTCCATGTTGACACATATGCATTTCATATTTTTCCTCATTCCATGTGACTTTTTTCTACAACTGTGTTTTAAGACGGGAGATTTTGAATATCTGAAAGTTCTTAATGCATGATAACACATATGATAGTTTGTTTTGAGTGACAGGATTCATTCCTGGGCAGTATTGCTATTGCAGGTCCTGATCTCTCAATGTAAAGTTGGATTGATTTAAGCTGATCCAATGCCTTGAGTTTGGTCTTGGTCTGAATGAAGGGGATCACAGTGCTAGATGATGTGCCATGAAGCTCCATGTGTTTCCGTATCCTTCCCTGGTTCCCCAGCTACACATAAGGCTTCACATCCTGTACATATGATCCGTCAGTCTATATTTACCAGTGGTGGTAACTTAGATTTTTAAGTTTGGTGGGTTTTTTTAAATTAATAAGTTTATTTATTTCAGAGTTTTCCAAAGAAGTGGGGGAAAAAAGAGATACTTGAAATTTCTATCATTAAAACAAAGGACTTTCTTTCTTTTATGTTTCAGACACAGATATTAAGGAGCTAGAGGATGTTTTTGGACTTAACGGACAAGTAGAGCATAAGCTGAACTTCCTCAAAAAGAACGTATCAAAAGATATAAAGCTGGTACTGATTGCTCATTCTATTGGTTGCTACATCACACTGGAGATGATGAAGCGAGCATCAGAACTTCAGGTACATTAACCTTACAGAATGGGAGTTATATTACGAGCAAAGCAGTGCACATGCTTAGCTGTGGGTAATGCCATGTCTTTCATGTAGAAATTCTATTCTGCTATACACAAGCTTTCAATTAAAATTAAATGAAAACATTAAGGACTAATCCTAATTACATATAATAAAGCAGTTTGATGAAAAATTAAGTTCTGAATCTGAATTTGGACCTTCAAATGTCCTTGTAATATAAATAATTAATAATGGTGATAAATATATTTAGGACTTTCTTGTTGTCTTCTCATCTTTAAATAATTTTTAAACAGATCACTAGAGATTTGGCAATTACATTATGTTACTACAAACCAAAAATTTAGACTGGTTATGATTTTAATAGCAGTTTCTCATCTCAAGGCAAGCAGATTGCTGGCTTTACATGGGGAAAAGTATGGAAAAGAATAGTAATATAAATTGTGATGAGTACTGCTATGAAGGACGTTGTTTTAAAAATGTAATACTTGTGCATCTATCATTGTGTCTGCAACTCAGTCTTGGTTTGTGTAACTTGATGAGAATGGGAGGTGTTACTGCATGTTCTTGTCTACCTGAACATTTTTCTTCATCACCATGAAGCAATAAGAAGGCTGAGGCAGGACTGTGTCCTTGCAACTCTGGAAATGGCAAACTGTTAGTGCTCAGTAATAACTCACTCTACTAGCGGATGATGAATGAAGAATATTGAATTTTTATTCTTAAACATTTTCACTCTTGCTAAATCATTGCCTCTTCCTTTACCTTATAAAATCTTCAGTGGAAGGAAGTGCAGTGTTAACGTGAGGTCTGTGTTTAATATACTCATGAGTAGGTTCTTCCACTTCTTCATAATCATTTCCACTGCACATCTAACTTTTTTTTTCCCTTTAAAGGAAGCAGCAACTAAAAACGTGAAACAGGAGGTTAACCTGATATATTTCCACAGGCATATTTAACTTTGTGATTATAAACAAGGGCATTTTTTTGAGAGGACTTTTATTACTGTTTTATCTTTTCAAGAGGGAGTGTTCTAGAAAATATCAGATGCAGTAATTTGTCCAAAAATACCAACTTTTCTTTGGTCAACATCTGTACAGTCTCTATTACACAAATGACTTTATCTGGTTTCAATTAAACTGTGAATCGTTGAGTAATTTTTTTACACCTGGCTCACTGAATGCTGGCAGCCTGATATTCATCAATGTTTTGAAACGTAGGTGTCTCTGGGACACTCTTAGACTGGCTGCATGGTGCACTGGGTGCATGAAGTTAATATATGACAAGCTATGTTTAAGATGCATTTAACAATAGAAAATATTTGTGTAAGCCAGAGTGTTGTGCAACCTTTGTCCCTTTGCCAAAAATAAGTTAACTGTTAGGTTTTATAACATATGAAGTGTGATAATAAGAAACTTGTGTTTCCATCTCTCCCTTTATTTTTACTGGAATATTTGATTCCCACAAGATTTTGAGCACATATGTGTATTTTAGTAGCTAGATCATTTGATTTTATTTTTGTGTAGTTCTTATGTGATATTCTTTTATTACATGAGTTTTGGTTTTGGTCTTAAATTCTCTGCTTTAAGAGCCTTTGATTGCTTACAGTTTATTATTCTGAGCTAGAGCTAGAGGTTAATGTGTTGTATTTATTGTTCAAATAATTCAGTAAATGTTTATATTTAGAGTGTATGTTTAGCAGATTTGATTTTCGTTACCCAGTTTGAAGACCTTGCATAATCTAACCAAGTATAGACTTGATTGTCTCTCTCGTACAATGATGAGGGAACCTGTTGAACTTGAGCTAGCATGGATGAAAAGGACAAAATGCTATCTCGTTATCTCTTCTTCTTGGGTGCTCTTCAGCTGTTGGTTATGAATGGTACTTATTTCTTGGGCCCTTGTGCTCTGCAGATTAATGGGATACTTTGTTGTGGGTTTTTTTTCTTCCAACTTTTGTGAAATAATGCTTTCTTATTTCATTAAAAGAGAAATTAAACAGGAATTGCCAGTTTACCCCAGGATAAATTCAGTTTTGGACCCCATCCCTATTTTCCTATTGACTCTCAAGGGGGCTTCTGTTAACAGTTTCTTCAGGAGGCCCCTTAATTAATGCCTTTAATTAAGTCTAATTGGCAGATAAGGGCCATACAGGTTACTTCCATTCTTGTAACTAAGTGGGGCTACTGCACGGGTTTGCGTACTGGGCCAGCTGTGCAGTGACATTTTTGGACTAGTCCCTAAGAGGCTTCTTGGCCCAAAGCAGCCAACAACTCCCAGGCAACACCCTGGCATGGTTCTGGGCTTGGCAGAGGCCCAGGACCATTCCCAATAGTTAGTCTGGATGCAGACATCCTGGTTTTAGACACGGGGAAATTCAACCATGTTGACACAGACCATCCCATGCCATACTGTTCCATGGCAGGACCAGGGAATAGTTCCTGGCCAGTCTGTTGGCTGGCACTCACGTAACCGTGAATGCTTCTCAGTTGTCATGGTGGGCATCAAATCTTAAAAAGATTGGCCTCTTCATGGGAAGGGGAGCATCCAGAGTTTGTCAGATTGCTAAAAAATTTTGACACTGGGAGGGAAAAACGTTCATCGGCCTTACTCTGTGGAGATGGAAAAACGCGATAATGTACAGCTTACTTGATAATTGGTCTTAACCTTATAATCGTTTTCACTCTTCATTAAGCTGGCAGAACTGAAAAATGAAGCTGAGTGACAAAATGATTTTCTCAGTTGTTGGAGCTTGAGCCTAACTCATAAATACGCTACATCCTTCAGGCATTCTCTTCAAAAATACAAATCCTTACTTGGAGGATTTCCTTGTGCTTTGCTGGCAACGCTACTGAGTGTTTCCTCACACACTCCGTTTGATCATTAATTTTATCAAAAGATTGACACATTGCCTTGCTAATGAAATTCAATCTGTTAGAGCATTAGTCTTTCATTTGCAATGATGCTTTTGAAATGCCAGCACCTTTGTGGTAATAAATTAGCACCTATTGGTGAATGAAACTACCATACAACGTAAGCATTGCTCTTCCTGTAAAACTCATTGAAGAAGAAGAGTTTAAAAACCTCTGAGTATGTATCAGTTTAATCAAATAAACTTTCTGTAATATATAATTCAAACCCACACATTGCTACTATGTCTCAGCGGTGCCAAAGAATTTTGGGTATTGCTAGAACTTGCTTGATTTCATAAACAGTATCTAACAAAACATAAATTGGAATAGTTGTATATAAAACAAGTTCATACTTGGAAACTCTGTCACATCATTTCTGTGCACGGGATCATGTGCATTTGCCATATCTTTCCTTCACTGTGTGCTTCTAAACAGAAATCTTTTGGTCTGTACTTTCAAGAAATCTGATGAGCGTAACAAAATACCATAGTTCGCATTTAATGATTCCACAAATTTATACAGTAGCATAACCATATTTTCATATTTTTTGTCTATATACAATTTGCATTCTGGTCTTTTTGCTTGAGGAGCTACGTCTTGTTCAGGATCTGGTACTGTATGTAGCTTAGATGGTTTTCTTCACTATGTCTTATTCTTCAAAAATTGGTACTGACTTTCACCCGTCAGGAGGCTGTCCACTAAACAAGCTTTCTTGAGTTAAGCAAACATTTCTTCATTGCCGACTATTCTAAATTATTTTATGGTGTATAATATGTTGGTGCTATTCATTCCCCTTTTAAAATAAATTAAACATGCCTCACATGAGGCACCGGGCATTTTTTGTTAACCTTTAGAGTTACTGAAATTGGCTGTATATCCCTGCTGTTGGTTTTCTGTCTGTTTAGCCTGTTTCTAATCCATATAAAAATGTTCCTGTAGCCCATTATTAGTATTATTAGTGGTCATGGGGATTAAATGACCTCAATAGGTAGCATTTTGTTGGAGCTTTTGGAATATAGTTATTTTAGATGGTGCTCCTGTAAGTACATGGTAGCTTTATTTCTTTCTTCTTTTTTAAAATTTTCAAAATATTTAGTTAAAAAAGCAAAAGAGCTTTCATCTATATACATTATTGTTGTCACTTCTGATGTTAGAAAAAGTCAGGAATACATTTTATCATTCTTTTTTAAATTTAGCTGATAATAGATTAGTCTTTTGTTCTGTCGTTCCAAAGTTTCTTGGACTTTCCAAAGTGCGTTGTTAGGAAAGGGGTCTTTTATTACCCTTGGTGCTCCCCTAAATTGCACGCACCTTTGGCGTGACATATGTAGTCCTCGTTCTGTGGTTTCATACTTGAACCAAAAGGCCACGCTCCATCTGTTGTGAACAGCTTGCTTGGAAACATCGATGGCCTACAGGTACACAACAGAATGGCAGATGTCACGACTCTCTTAGCTTTTTTTTTCTACTGTCTAAAAAACCTGCTTCTTTCCAATTACCTGCAGCCTTTGCAGCACATCTTAGCAGGACAGGACGTCTCTGCACATGGCCCTTCTGACAAAGACATTGATTGGGATTTGAAATTTTGGAAATGCTGTTTTCTTTGCCATCTCTTGGCCTGAGAGGTGTTTATTTTCAGCGTGTGTGAGAAATTACCTGGACATATAGAAGTTTGTTTTAAAAGAAGCTTTACTGAACGAGTGAAAAAGGGCAATACATAGTTTGCATTGCAATGCGTCTTTGTATGCAGCATAAAATGCAATAAATAATTATTCGCTTACAGAAGAATAACAATGTGTGAACGTCTATCCAGAGATACTGTTTTGCAGTAAGACAGAATATGAAGTTTAAAGCAAATTAGCTGTTCCTGGATAAGGCATGTAAAACATTTTGATCCTAACCCAAATGTCTTTTTCTGATATAGCTTAATCTGTTTTCAAAATAGCTTAAGGTAATGGTTTTGAATGTATTCTAGATTCATTCTGGACAAGAGTGTTCACACATGAAGTTATTCAGGAGTATTTCTATGTTTAGATATTCTTTATTCAGGCTTTAATTTATCAAGTCTGTTGGTCATCATCAGTTCTGTAAGTTATCAAAGCTTTTCCAAAGCTGCTGGCAGAGGTAATCCTCTTTTTGAAATACAGTTTCCTGCAGACAGAAGCTTCAAGTAGGTGTGATGAGAATAGTTACTTACGGGAGGGAGGAAGAAATGTGTAAGTTCTTTTGTAATGGTTTAAAATCTCTCACTTGGACAAATATTAGATTCTCTCACTGCTGCCTTTCTGCCTCAAATCAAGTTTGTTCTTTTGTCTCTGGTTAACACTTAGTTCCTTTCTGTTGAAGTACTTGGAAAGCTCCCCCGAACTTTAGTGAAAGTAGAATTAGGCCATAAGAGAGAAAAACATGTCAGAATTCCTCTGCTAAGTGATTTACTGTTATACAGAATTCAATGTAGTGACACTTTATGTTAATAATTTAGTTTCAGTTGTATTGAAAGCTTGATTATGAATTTAGGAAGCACTTTCATAATGTTAGGTAAGAGAGAAGTCACCGCGTTTTTAAATACAGGTATTTCTAAAGAAAACAAAATTCTTTCATATAGAATTACTGGAAATCCACAGGGACTAGAAGATTAAAAAAGGGAGATTTTCTTAATGGTACAGGAACTGCTAAGCATGTCTGACCTTTGAGATAATAAGGGAATCTTTTCAGCAGCACGAATGAATGAGGGAAAAGACTATGAAGGCAATGGCATTTGTTCAGTTCCTGTTTTGCTGTTACTGAAATATACTGTTGCTGTATATGTAATCCAAGACTGGTGGTGTCATCATTACAGAAAACATCTTCTGAAAGGACACTAATTTAGCAGGTTCTGACTCCTTAGAAGTTATAGTGCATTTTGGCAGTAGAAAGAAAGTGAAAGATAAACAGGAATATAAATTTTATTTCTATTTTTGAAGGTTTTATTTAATATAATAGCATCTAATTTAAATGTTGATTACCTAAGTTATGTCACAATACTTTTAACAAAATCAGTTTACATAGCTGTTGTCTGGGTACGTTAACTTCTGATGATTTCACTGGCAATTATAAAGTTTAAAATTTGCTTAGTGAACAACAAAGTTTTTTACTACCTTGTATACTCTCTTACAAAAGTGAGGTTATCTCACATCTTTTGCAGAGTACAGTAAGACTGCATAAAATAGCAAAATAGCCAGAAGATTTCTGAAGAGAGGTGATGTCTTCTCTCACATAGAGGATTATGCCATGTATGTGTGTGAGCCAGGGTGCAGTGTAACCAACAGCACAGGAGAAGCGTGAATAAATGTCCTTGGTTTGCACAGCCTTGTTTTGATTAGTCCTTGCCAAGAACTGTTTGCTCTTGGTTCCTTAATGGGTTGCAGTGATGGGTGGAATATGGATATGTAGTTATGGCTAGCAGTAGGGATCGTGATCTGGAGAAACACTATTTTTATATGAATTTCGTGTTACTTGCAGGCTTAAATGATAAAGTGCAAAAAAAACCCCATAAAAATTAAAATGGGTGAAAAACTTACGGTAACACAAACCCAGTGACAACATTCGCAAAATTATTATGCAGAAAAAAAATAGATGGCTATACTTAGCAGACCTCACAAGGGAATTGGTACACATTTCAAATAAATACGCATCTTGTGAAGGGAACTGCAAATTTCTAGGCCATGATATAAAACTAAACTGAGTCTGATGTATTTTTCTTCACCTTGAGTCCATCCGTTCCAGATAAATGAACTACATATTAAAAAAACAAGGAAGTGGCACTGGGCTGGTATACACCCACCTTCATCCCCCTTTAAGTGTTGAGGGAGCAAAAAAAGACTCTTAACACAGTTTTGCACAGATTTAATCATGACTCTTAAGTTCAGCTGCCTTCAGTGAGACGTGTGTTCATTTAACTTTATGGATGTTTCAAGTTGGTCACTAAATTGGACTATTTCTAGGATATAGATGTTTTTTGACAGTTGTATGAGTTCGTGATAGATAGCAAGCCTTTGAGAGCATATACATGGAAGCACAGGTGGTCTGAGCCAGTAATTAGACTAAAATTTGCTTTAGTTGATGTTATACACGTTGCAGAGTCTGCATAATCCACCTTGCAACAGATGACAAAGTTCTGATGGGTATGTTCTCTCAGTGACGCCTCAGGCAATATCAGTAAATCTAGTGGAACAGCCAGTAAAGCGAGCAATACCAACTTGGTGCATATGCAAACATTATGCAGCTCTCCATCTCTCTCTTTTTTGGAAAAAAGAGGTAACACAAATGATTTATTAAACGTGACCAAATAAAATAAATAAGATACTGTATCTTTGAAGCATCAAGGAGGTTTCTACAAAGATTTGTGGAGAGATTTTTTTTTTTTAAAGAAAAATGAAAACAACCTTCATATGAGAACCTAAGACAAACATAAAACCTTCTCTCTTTGGGGTGGGAGGCTGCAAAGCAAAGAGCAATAGTGGGTGAGTTCATAGCAAACAAAGATTTGTTACGGAGATACTGACTTTTGAGTAAGACACTCATAAAAGGCCACCGGACTGATTTTAAAAGCTCAACAAAACTTCAGAACGCCGTCGGTGAAAGGCTGATAACTGTGAAATGGGGTTGAGAGTATCAGCTCACCCAAGAGACCACTGGCAACCACTATTTTTCACTGGCTTGATGACAGACTCCCTAATCCTAACGGTCCCAGTCATATTCTTTTCTACCTCTCCCCGCCAAAAAAAAGCTTTAAAAAAATGTAAACTGTAAGAAAAAGCAGTCAACACGCAGGCGGGGTTTTTTGTGTAACCCTCACTGGATGCCGCCTTTGTGAATAGGAACAGGCGTTGTCTAGCTTGCTATGTGCTGCATAGGTCTGCCTGACGTTTTTCTTCCCTTCAGGGACAAACAACCCACCTTTTACTGTACAGGACAAAAGAATGTCAAATATCTCAAGGATACAAAAAATTTTAGGAAAGTTAAAATGTCATGAGAAATAAACTGTTGAAGGTAATACATCTTCATATGTAAAAATGCCTGAGGGCAAATAAAATAGTCAATTTTTTTTGTCTTTTGCTTTCACCAGGGAGGGGCATGCATCTTTCTCCACGTTAAGAATATAATTTTTATCACCGAAAATTGGCTTCAAGCCAAAGTGGCATGAATTATCAATTATCGGCAAATAACTAAACGTATCAGGAACTGAAATGTGATCAACACCTTCAGAATAGTCTTCAGTCATGCTGTGAAGATACCTGACCATTGTTGCTTTGTGTCTGTCTGTTTTTCTGTTTTCTGCATCCTTGTCTTAAGCAGATAAATTAGCTTTTAATCATATATTGTGTAGTCTATTACACATGATGCCATCTTCTGACTCATATGTTGCCCAAATATATTGTGGTCAACAGTGTATAACTGTCTGCTAGATAACAATCCAATTTCCTCTAAAATGAGATAACAGGATTTATATTTTAAAGTTGTCTCCCCTCAAAAAGGAGCAAGAGCAATATAAAAATTCAGAGAGATTTCCAGAGGGCTCTACGTTATATATCTGTCCACTCTGCGTTCCAGACTTGTTCTTGCTTATAACTGTAGAAGTAGCAAGCAAGAAACAATGAAAGGTGAGGCAAGTTACCAGCACAAGATGATGAAATTCTGCATTTTTTAGCAACACAAAACTTTAGGGTCAGGAACATGTAAGATTTTTGAAGTTTCACGTTGGGAAGGATTACCTGTTGAACTGTGCCCCTTTTCAAGATCTTCTTTGCAGTTGAGATCTTGAACTTGTAAACCAAAACCCTGAGTACACCAAGGAGGCGTGAATGGAAGGCTTGGGTTAGGCTTAGGGTCCTTGTCAGCCTACTTGGCCAAAGCTCGTGCCTGATCATCTGGTCCAAAGAAAGCTTTTTGAAATTAACCTTGACTTGAATTGCTTTGTTTTATTCTGCTCCCTGGTATTTTCTGCCATGTTTCTGTTATATTGTGTTAGTACACTGTGGCTCCACTCATGTTAGCGACAGGGAAGCTGTAGTTCATCATATTGTCAACACCTGAAAGGGCTGGATCTGAGCTGTGGATTTGCCTGGCTGAGTTCAGTGTCTGGCCAAAAAGTGTCAATATATAAACTCAGTTTAAAAAACAAAAAGCTTAAGGATTGCAATATGGCAGTCTTAAGAATAGGAAAAAAGGTATAAATTAAATTAAATTAAACAAAACTCATTTTTAAATCCACTCTTTTTGAATCTACCAAATATAGAAATATAAACCACAGACTATAGGCTGTCAGTTTGTCTTACCATTTGATTCCTAAATGTCTCTCTTAAAAACAGAAATAGAGATACCAGAAAGACAAGGTAATAAAGCTCTGTGTTGCCTTCTAGAAAAGACTTTTGAAATATATATATTGTTCATTTTTAATACTGCCTTATGTGTATTTAGAAAACAAATAATGCATTTCTGAACAGTGTTGCCATGTGTATACATGGAATACCTTGTGTGGTTTTTGAAGTGCGTGAAGCAGGTAGATATTCCTGCTCAGTCCTAGAACTTTGTGGGAAACACTAGATTAACTATAGTTCAGTACTATTCTGAGTCTGGAAAACTTACAGCCCAGAAATGTTGAAGATCAGATGAGACTGGTAAATAGTAGAGTGGTAATTAAAAGCATAAGTGTGAATTTAATTAAAATTGGTGTCTGGTTCAATTAAAAGACAGGCTTGACAAAATCGTCAACAGTATATCCGTCAGAATGTAATTACCTAGCATATGAATACAATTTCTGTTTTTAACATCGATCACATTCTTAAGGGTGAGGATTCAGAGTCAGTAATAACATTGCCTTAAGATTAACTTGTTTAGCTTATAAGCCTGTGGTAAGAAGGCCTGAGGAAAAAGGGAAAAATGAATTCCCAAGACTTTCAGAGGAAAATCGTATTTTGTTCATAGTGTTCACTGAAACTTCAACATCTGTCACCTTCTTTGACATATTGGCTTTACGGCTCAGTTGAATATAGAAACAATATGAAAATCAAGATTTTGGCCTGTGTGATTGAAAGTAGGAAAACGCAAGAACAATAATTTGATTTCAAGACACTTGAATTTTTTTAATAATGTTGTGTTTATTTAGCTATTAATGAAGCATCTGATGTCTTTTCAGATGTAGTCAGAATTCAAATAAACCTGTAAAAATTATTTTTTTCTGGGAAGTTAAAAGACATGAAAGTAGCCAAATGTACAAACAGAAAAGGAAGAAAAATAAACTGAAAAACGGAATCTGTGATCATTCATCAAGAATCCAAAGTAAAACATGAGAAAGAAGAGGAAATGAAGGACTAAAAATAAAAAGATGGCTAGAATGGTAAATGGCAGAATAACAGGATTTATTAAGTACTGTGGATTTTTACAGATTTGTTCATAAAATCTTGTTATTTTGAATCTTGAAAAATTTGGATTCATATTGTAATAACTAAGTGAAATGATTCATAAAAATGAGGGAATCATAAACATATAACAAGAAGTGAATTTCAAAAACAATTAGGATTTATAGCCCGTGTTTTCAAAAGAGCTCAACACCCCTTTAAAATCCAACTTTCCCGAAGAACTTTTTATGTTGGGTGGAGAGATGTGAAATTCTGCTGCAGATGTGTATGCATGGCACTTGAAAATCACAGACCCGCTCTTTAGTGAGTTGGACCAAGCAACCAAAATTCAGTATCAAGATATGTCACACATAGCTTAAATTTGTTTTGTTTTTCTACGCAATTAACATGCTTTTGCAAAAGACAATAGAGCCAGAAGTCATCAGTTTTCATGCTAGTTTAAAATTGAGTAGAGAAAAGGGGAAAGCAGTCAATCAGAGCATTAAAGAATTGTTCATGAGAGGAGCATGTGGAAGGGACACTGTGGAATTTTTGGACATAGGTTTTGCAAACACGTAGTCAAACTTTGAGCACGGCTATAACTCTAGTAACCAATATCTGTTCCTAGAAGCTCTGTATTAAAATGTAATTTTGCTGGCCATCCTGAGCCCTCAACAAAGAAGTTGAACTGCTTCTTCAGCTCTTGCCTTTCATTATATATGATACAGTTAACTCAAGCAGTGAGGAAGGACTTGGCTTGGATCTTCTAGTTAGAAGAGGTTACTTAGAATGGACAATGTTGTAATTAAAAATATTTCCCACTCTGCTATATTGTTAATTCCTTCATTCCCCATGGTCTTACAGTGAAGTCTAGGGATGCTTACTTTAGAAGCTAAAGTAGAAAAATGTATTCCTCTGCGTTAGCTTCTGTACTGAGAATGATGTGTCCTGTTTGAAGGGTTTGCTGCAGGGGTGAAAGGAAATGGAAAAAGACACAAAATTTATACAAAACAGTTGCAAGGTCTCTGAGCTTAGATTGCACTTTCACTGCATTTAGGACATTTATAATACACTATTGAATTAAATTAAGATAAATACTGGAATATTTTTTTTCCTGTCTTTTCAGTATTTCTTTGACTACTGATTATTTTAGGGGAATTTTTGCCAGTGCCACGATGGATCTTTCAAATACCTGAGGATGCGTTGAGTGACTGTACACCTATGTTTAGAGAATTGAATCAAGCCTTAGATTTCTTCTTAAGAATCACCCTCTGTGCTTTTATGACTGCGGTTAACTTCAAAATTAAGATAATAGATAATAGAAGTCCACTTCTCTTTCCATTTATTTCAATGTGTAAATATTTGAAATGTTTGATTTCTATTGTTTGGACACAAGTCTACGCAACTGTGACATTTTGGAAAAAAAGTCGTCGGAGTTTTTCATGTGGGATTCAGTGTTAGGTATACATTTAAGTGGAAGTCGAGGAACCACAAATGTATTTAATAAACTTGTTACCTTTGGAGTCCTGTAAGAAAGTTCAATTAATGTTAATGAAAATATGCCTCTAATAACTTTGTTACATTTCTAGTCACTGGAAAATTGTAAGAACATTCCACTTCATTTCAAATTCCAGAATGAAGTATAGTTCTATATAAGGAGTAGAGTTCACTGAGTCCTAATTGTTCTTGAAAACATTAAATTTCTGCTCCTCTTAAAACAGCAGTATGACTACTGTAAGTGTATTTTACTGAAATGAAACTTACAAACCCCAGATCTCAATAAAGATAATTTGAATTGTGACCTTTAATGGCAGCTGGCAGAGTTCAGACTTTTTATCTGGCATTGGCAATTGAAAGGTATTCTCCAAATTCTTGTTCTCAGTTGCACTAAAAGCCTTCCTACCCAATGACCAGTTTTATTTCCATGATAAATTAAATATGATAATTTTGCTCTTTTAGCAGATTCCTGCCTATATTCCATTTGTCATAATAATCAAGGCTAGAAGCAGTCTGTAGTATTGCAAAGAAAGGAATTTTGTGTTTTTCCCTTGCTTATAGTTCTGGGAAAGTCAATGCAAGGGTGGAAAAACGTGCTGACTGAGAGAATTCCTTGCTCCCTCCTCTCTCTCTCTCTCTCTCTCTTCTTCTGATACCCTGACAAGACTTTGGGATATAGGTCTATCTTGAACTTCAGATATTCCTTGTTTATTTTCTTCTTTTGACAAAAATACAGAGTTTGTCTTTGTGTTCTCATTCTTTTCAGTGTATACTTCCTAGCTCGCTCATCCTTCTGGTCCTCACTGATATCACAAGTCAGGGCTTTTTCTGCTCTTCTTTCATCAGAGCACATTAAGTAAGCTACTTAAAATGGCTAAAATGGTAATGGACTGAACTCCTTCCAACATCAAATGTCAGCTCAGCTTTCCTTATCTGTCTATTAACCCTTCTAGCCAAGTAGGGCTATGGGCTTGGGTTGACTGGGTGCCTTTTTGACTTGAGTAAGTGGTGAAATATACCTCTTCCAAATGTCTGAAGTGGAGCACTTAATAGAAGTCCAAGGATCTCGAGGCACTGATGGAAAATCATATCCTTCATTTTTCATCATCAAAATGAGATTATAATTGTAAGGCTGGTTTCTCATTCACCTTGTTCAGCCACTTTTCCTTAAACCGAATGGATTGTCATTGAGATTTATTGGTAGGTATGGCTGTACATTGATGACTGTGAAAGCAGTTGGTTCAAGACAACGGAAAACCTGATTCTTAATACTTTCTTTTTGTTGAGCCATCTGTCTACTTTAAGGGCATATTACTGGTTCATCATAAGTGGTAGGTGTCCCACATCATGTCTACAAGGATCACATTTACCAGTCCATGTACCGTAAGGGCACCTGCAGATGCAATGTGGTGATCTCATGGGAGTGCTACACTGAAAAAAAATTATTCCACCGTGTACTTCCAAAACGAAAACGGAAAGAATTTCTCCTGGAAAGTGGCAGCTGTGTTCTGACATTCATGTAATGGGAGCAACTGAAAGCTTTATGGTGTGTAACTGTGACACTGCATTCCAACATAAGCTTCTCCCTGCCCTTCTTCCAACCAATAAACTATTCTTCCTCTCTTTTCACTCTCACCCCTCCTAATCTTCTTCTGTTTATATGCTTTAATCATAATAGCAACAAATCCATCCCTGCCGGTATTATCACACCGTTGCAAATTTTGGCCGTCTCCTTTGGCACTTCCCTTATAGATGGAATGATATTGCCCACTTTGATGGGGCTTAGTTCTCTATGTAAAATACTGCTCTGTCAATGAATATTTTCTCTATTAAACTATTTTCAGTCCAACAATAAGATACAGATTTTTGGGAGAACAGTTTTCTCATTATTACCTTAACCCATAAAAAGGCTTTTTCTTTTTCTTTTTTTTTTTTTCCCCAAACATTTTGGGCAAGTCTTCAGTTACCCAAATATTTGTAGTGCAGAGTAATTTGCATTTCAGCCCTGTGAGACTTGTAAATGTAATGAACAGTCTGTGTGTTTAATATTTTTTATATTTTTAATAATTTGCAAATAGTTCGGTATGTAGACCTGACCAGTTGAGAAATAGTTTGCAGTGTCTGTAGAGAACACTTCTGAGTTCTAGTCTTTTGTATGTTTAGCAGAATTCTGGAGTTTGTCTGGAAAAATTCTAGGAGTACTTCTTACTGGAAAATATTTCAAGTAATGTGAAACAACAGATAATTTTTTCCTGTGCTGTGACCCATTTGTAAGGTGAGGTATGGATGGTCCCTCTCCTATTGCCATTAAAAAGGTTTCAACGATGGAAGTCAGGCATTATGGAAGATAATGACAACCTTTTGAAAGGTGTGATTGAAAGTGTATTGATTACAAAGGGAATTGTCAAAGATCTCAATTTACTTCTCAATACAAGAGGTTATTTTGTAACTACCATGATAAGTGTATTACGGCAGCCATGGTCTTCATCTGTCTATCCAAGAATAGATAAGACAGTCTTGGTCTCTAGAGCTGGGAATATTGTGTCTTTGATGAGATCTACATTGTCTGTAGACCGTCATATATAATAACTGAAAAATAAATCGTTTGATCAGGATTTATTAATGGGGCAGAATTAAGGCCCATTACATTGAGAGAAATTTTGCCACTAGTTTCAACATGAGCAAGATCACACACCCAGCCATACAGTAGGAGGAATCACAGAGGACCAGAAGCATTCAATAGGATATCAGACATACTGTAGTCTCTATAGGCAATCCAGGAGTCTCCTGGAGTGCATGGAGGATAACTTCTTAAACTAGGTACTTAAGCGATACTGGACCTGATGGTCACCAACACAAGTGAGCTGATCGGTGACATCAAGACTGGAGGGTCCTGCACCTAGGCTCGGGGCAACCCCCCATTATCAATAAAGGATGAAGGGATTGAGAGCAGCCCTGAGGAGAAGGACTTAGGGGTACTGGTGGATGAAAAGCTGGACATGAGCGGACAATGTGCACTCGCAGCTCAGAAAGCCAACCACATTGCAGGCTGCATCCAAAGAAGCGTGGCCAGCGGTTGAGGGAGGTGATTCTGCCCCTCTACCCTGATCTGGTGAGAACCCAACTGGAGTCCTGTGTCCAGCTCTGGAGCCCTCAGCACAGGAAAGACATGGACCTGTTGGAGCGGGTCCAGAGGAGGGCCACAAAAATGATCAGAGGGCTGGAGCACCTCCTATGGGGACAGGCTGAGAGAGCTGGGGTTGTTCATCCTGGAGAAGAGAAGGCTCTGGGGAGACATTTTTGCGGCCTTTCAGTACTTAAAGGGGGCCTACAGGAAAGATGGGGACAGACTTTTTAGCAGGGCCTGTTGCGATAGGACAACGGATAATGGTTTTAAACTAAAAGAGGCTAAATTTAGACTAGATATAGGGAAGAATTTTCTTATGCTGAGGGTGGTGAAACACTATCACAGGTTTCCCAGAGAGGTGGTGGGTGCCCCATCCCTTGAAATGTTCAGGGTCAGGTTGGATGAGGCTCTGAGCAACCTGATCTAATTGAAGATGTCCCTGCTTATTGCAGGAGGTTGGACTAGGTGACCTTTAAAGATCCCTTCCAACCCAAACTATTCTATGATTATACGATTAGGGCTCTCCCTTTTTGGTTACATTGCTTGTGACAATTGTTGGCAAAGGTAATTTGTTACTCTTAGCAGCTGAAGTTAGATACTACCAAGATTTCCACGCCTCTCACTTCTTTGCTAATGAAGGATAACTACTGACTTATTTTCAATCCATTTTAGTTCTTCCGTAATTAAACTCTGCAGAGCAAGTTTTAGTATACGCCTAATAATATTACACAAAGTTACTACTGCAGAAGCCTGATTGTGATTCACATTTTAAAAGGACTTTGTATGTCTGTTCCAATGAGTTTGGATGCAGGATTCCAACATATAATGCTCAGAATCAAATTTATGCTAAGTCAGTGGAAAGTGGCCTTAAAGTAGACATAAATTTAGTCACACCTCACCTTGGTGCGAATGACACTCAGGTGTACATACCTAAGGACGTAACTGTTGTACCCAGCTCTGTATTCATCGTTACACTAAAAACTACAGTTTGAATTACAAATACATTTAAAAAAATGCTGGTCCTTGAATTTCGTTTCCATCCAAGTGGAACAGCCAGAAAGCAGTGGAGGCTTGGGGCATTAAAGATGTACTTCAAATAAAAATTAGGTAATATATGTTAAATAAAGAGGGTGCCAGGACATGGGGAAACCTTGTGATCACTGTAGAGTGTTTTAAACAGATGAGAATATTGCCTGCTATTTATATCATCAGGCAGAATCTGAAAGAAAATAGTAAAAAAAAAGTTTTCCTTCATTTGAAAAATGTGTGTTTTATAGATATTTGAACATAGTGGGTCAAATTCAGATGTTGAAGGAGGTGATGATGAAGGACTAGATGATCTCCAGAGGTCCCTTCCAACCCCTATCATTCTGTGATTCTGTAATTTATATGATAATATTGGATATATTGAGTGTAAGAAACTAAGTCAGTATGAGTGATAGGTGGACAGACTGGGAGGAAGTATAATTTTTTAAATGGTGTGGAACAGGTATATTAACTTTTATTTTCAAGGCATCCTACTAATTGCTTTTTCTGCTAAATTATTCTCTTTTTACCACATAGAGTAGAAGCAAAGCCGTGCTAGGTACGCAGCTGAGTTAAGGAGTCTCTTGGCTGCTGACAAAAATTGCTCATAGTTGTGTTGGTGTACACAAGGGAGTCCTGACATTTTCCATCGTCTGGATGGCTGAGTTTTCCTGTTTTCCTGTCATTGAACAACGTCAGCTAAAACTTAACATCTACTTGCATCTTAATCTATTCCTGTCTTCTTTTTCCAGGATAGTGTGTAAAAGTACAGCACAGGTTAGCTGCCTATGAAGTGCTTCAGTATATTAATTTTGCTTCTGCATTTCATTAGTAAGGAATAACTTGGCTATTTGTAGCTAGTGTATGTTCTACAGCTAAAAGAATGCCTTTGACTAACTTGTCCCAGAAATGGTGACGTACCTCAGGCAAAGAATATACCAGGGGCAGAGTATGAAAGCAGGATATGCTCCTTAAGTTTTTTTAATAATAATATTTCTCTGATTAAGTCATGAAAAGTAAGGAAAAGATTTGGCATTGTGAATGAGCCTGTAGAGTGGGGAAAGATAAAAATTCAGTTTGTTGTGGTCCATTGTATTACATTTGACTATTTCAAAAGGAAGGTACAAGAAAACTGATGGTTGGGAAATGATGAACCAGCATACACAAAAAAGAAGTTTCCCCTTGAATTTCATTAACTGTTGCTTGGCTTACGTATATTTATGTGCCATTTACAAATAGTGACTTTGTCTAATATCACTGAGGACAGTGTTATCCATACAAGTTTTAATCTTCCCTTTAAAAAAACCCACATCTTAATACGACCTTATATTTTGCAACAGTTAATACCACAGTAGAATACTGTGAAGCTGTGAAGATTATGTGCAACTTCACAAAATGAATATCGTTGTGTCCTGTATCTTTCATTACCCTGTATCTTGAAAGAAGTTAATGCTGCTGAAACGTTTGGAAACAATGCATTTCTGAGGTTTTCAGGAAGATCCTGAATGTTGTTTCTTAGAGAAACTTTCTGTGGATTGTGTGAGGAATTATATATGTGTGTATACTGTTTCCTGAAGAACCGATATAGCTGATACTTTACCTGTAAGTCCAAATAGAAATAGCTAAAAACATTGGATATGTGGTTGTTTGAATTTGTGTTACCCTGAATCCAGTTCTCTCTTTTGCAATTCAAAGCGATGGAGACATATCTAAGTTGACCAGCTCCCTTAAAGTCAGTAATGGTCTTGCAGTTTTATGGAGTGAGAAGGGGTCTGCGTGGGTTGTACCCTGTGGTCACAGAGAAATGAGAGTGCTCTCTCTCTCATACGCTTTGATAATTCTCATTTTACCTGTTTTGTTCAAATACAGAATAAGGATGGGATAGAAATGAATTGAATTGAATTGCATTGCATTGCATTGCATTGAATATCCCCATCTATTAGACTATAGTATCAGTAATTTTAACTATAAAAACATGAAGTTAAGTATGAACAAAGGAGAATATATCAGATGCCAAGAGGCAGAGACATCCCTGACATCAGACAAAGATAAACGGAAAACAGCACTCGAACAGGAAACAGCCCTTGTCACACAGCCAACCTGAGCTTAGGATGTGATGCAACACCATATTAAGGCAATATTGTTTTGTTAAAAGTATGTTATGAATTTCTAGTTGCTTTGCTTTGCAGATCTCTAGAGGAGACATTGATTGGAGCTTGGCTACCCCTTCTCCCCTGCCTCTTGCTGACTGTGCTCTAGTTTGACCTTTGAGTGACAATCTGGCCAAGGAACAAGAGTGAGAAGGTTGAGAAGACAACCTTGTCAGCAGAGCACTTGCAGGAGGCAGCCTCACCTCTTGTATACATATTGTAAGAATTAAAAGTCTGGGTGTGCAGGAGAGGGACTTAAAATGTTATCTTCATATTCTTTGTACTTACTATTTCTTATACATCTCCTGAGTCGTATTTGTACAGATACAGTTTAAGAAAAGCCTGTTTTTCTCCCCGCATGTGTGGAGTGACAAAGTACACAGTAAAAGGCTAAGGGTCTCCATCGGTGCTGTTGTGAAGGTGAATGACACAGGTCACCATGGAGAGAATTCACACGCGTTTTAGTTCAGCATAATATGGTTTAGAGGACAGAAAAGCTTAAGTACTATCAAGTGCATACAAGGTCATTTCTAGCTATCTGCATTCAAGAAAGAGGAATTCAGGCCGAAATAAGTAGAGAGAAAGCCTAGGAAGATAATAGGGAACCTAAATTATGGGAGGATCTCAGGATATCTTGGCTCATTTAACCCCGTTAAACAGAGAATGTGTGTATGAGTGCCTTCTATAAACATTACAAGGAGTAAATACAGAGAAAAAATGGAACTGTTATGCAATTATGTATTATATTATATTAGAATACGTACATAGGATCAGATGGCTATAAATAAATTCAGAATTTTGAAACCGGCTTCTGGACATGAAAATATAAAATCTGAAGTAATCATCCAAATAAGTAACAGCAAGAAAGCCATATTTTTAGTGAATGTGAGTGGTTAATGGAAAAGACTGTAAAAAAAGGTAAGAGAGTACCTTTTATGATTGCTGTAAGTTTTGCGTCATGTACAGTTATATAAATTCATATATTTAAGTTATATATTATAAATATCATTCATATATATATGCGTGTGAAATTTAATTATTAGTATAAAATATGTCTTATATTTCAGTACCTCAACTCCAGTTTGTGGGCTTTCTCATAGTTGTCCAAGAAATACTTTTTTCCCTGACTTGAGGTATATCTTCTGTGGCCTTGATTGCCTTCCTTGGAATCAGTAAAGACTGACCACAAGTAGACAGTGTATGCAGCATTCCCCATAATACTGAAAACTTTGTAGATGGCAACTGGTGTGTCTCGTTTACACGCTCACAATAAAAATCATCGAAGATTTGAAGTCACAAAGGAGTCCTCCATCGGCGCTGATATCTGTGTTTTGTTTTGGTAGCATTTTCTGTTGGCTGAAAAAAAAAGTCCTTTCCTGGGATTTTTTTAATATTGTAATTTAATGAGTTCCATATCAGAAAAGGGGGCCCACGCCAGTGGTAGTGCTGTGAGTCTGCCATCTTCTCATCCTGCGCTGGATCATCGGGTTTGGGGATTTGGATCTTTTTCCAAAGCATCATAAAATATGTCACTGAGTGCTGACGGATTTCTTATGGCTTGATGGGAAGGAAATGCAGAATGGTTGTGGACTGGGTTTGATGATCAGTCTTGTGCTGCAGTGTTAAAAAGTTTATTTTATTAACAGAATTCTTTGAATTAGAGAGAAGTATTTTTTTCTGTAGTGTTCTGAACTTCATGTTTCATTCTGATTTTTTGGAGGAGGGGTATAAACTTTGCAAATAATGCTTGATTGGTTTTCTCCTGAAAGGATAAGTTTCTTTCCTGGGCATAACCACTCTGCAAAGATTCTGCCAGCTTGCTGTATAACTGAAACATGCTTTTTTTTTTTTTAATGTGGGAACCATTTACACAAAGGAGGAATAGAAAGAAAAAAACCACAACCACATTTTAAGTCAACACATTTAGTTTTCATTCTTCCTGGACGATTAGTTTAGTCAGTGTATGTAATATGCTGTAGTCCCAGGACCATGTAGTTACATGAGGGAAGTGAATGTATACGTAGCATTACCAGGCCTTGTGTTAACTTTTTTATAGCGTCCTGCCACAGTGTTCTGGGTTTGGAAATCGAGAGCGTCTGTCACATCCATGTAATTTCTCTCTCTTGCACCATTCCAGTTGGGATGGTTCTATAATTGGGGCCCAATAACTTGGTTCAGCGTAAAACTTGATGTCAACACAGACTTCTGATACCTGCTTTAACATTTGAATTCTTTCATTTCCTCCCATCACATATACTTATGTCACTTGTCCCAGCCAAAATATTCCAACTCTAACCATTCTATGATTCTGTGATTATTTTGCATCCTTTGCAGTTATAGCCCTTAAAAGTTTGTGGAGTTACAGTTCTCCGCTCCATTGGCTTTTTGCTCCCACTTTGCCAAGCTGTTCATATTCCTTTCTATATATATAACTTTCTCCAGAAATTTTATCATCCAAGCTCTTCATTAATTTTATGCTGTATTTGTGGCTGGCTTTCGGTTGTACAAAATGCAACCTGCATTGTCTCCCAGGGAGACAGAGCTTCCTCTGGCATTTGCGATGTGTTTCCTCACTATATGTAACATTAACTTGCAGAGCTTCTCTCTCACTTGCTTTCTGCACCATATCATATTGCAAGCTTGCGTATCATTTGCTGTTCACCATCTCCCATGTGTCCTTTCAGCTCTGTTACTTGCCAGGTTTTTTCCCGCTCGTTCATCCTTTAGATTGTTTTTCCTGGGCATATTTAAAGATAGTGGTAGCTTCTGAGTTGCTTCTGTGAGCTGAATAATTAAAATACCAAATTTAACTAAATAGAACCTCATTGTTATACTGCTTCTTTCCATTTGGGGGTTAGTTTTTTTTGTTTGGGTTTGGGTTTTTTTTTCTGTACTTCTGCTTGGAAAAACTGTCTTAAGTATCTTGAAGCAGATACCCAGGTTGGATCTCATAAAGCTGGTTTGGCGTATACTGAAGCACTACATTCATTGCAAACTGCAATCTAGCTACAGAAGACAGGTAGTGACAGTCATTATGAAGTACCTCTGGCTTCTCTTCTTCTACTGCCTGTCTGTAATTTGAAGACCAGATCTGCAAACAGGGGTTTCTTATTTTGTTCCATATGATGAAGCTCCTAATTAGAAATGTTAGGTCTTCTGTATCATTAGTGGGAAGTAGAAGACTACTAGAAAATGAGTTCAGTTCATTTGACATCTTCTGAGTATCTGTCTGTGACTGAATTCAGTTGAGAGTCTTGTGTGATTTAAGTCTTAAATTAGGCACCTCAGTTAAGGGCCAGTAGTGAACTTGGATGAAACTGAGACAAAATGAACTCTGAAAAGGGCAAAGGTTTATTCTCATCCATTTCCCCAGCATTTCATGGTGCGATTTCAGCAGCTATCATTAGCATGTATGTATGTAAAGACATGAGGAGTTAGTGACTGGTTGTTCTTTCCTTGCTGAGCATCTGATGAATGATCTCTTGATAACAGAAGGGAGGATCTGTATATATATATCTCTCTCATATATTATTAAATCCCTCTGAACAGTTTGAGGTATTTCTGATTGAGTGAGGTAAATACTCTAAAACTAGTATCTAAATTATTTTTCTTTATTAAAAAAAACAGAGCCCATCTTGTGGCTCTTGACAGCAAGTGGCACAATATAGCTTATATTCCAATAGTGAAACCTCCCCCTTTCCCCATAGCCCCAAATGTGATTGCTTTGCACACGTCTTCTATTAAGAACAGTTCTTGGTCTGCGCTATTTTCTATCCTATGCCCAGACATTGTCTTGGAACATGCTGGCTGGTTTTGACCAAAATCATGACAGAGGATATGATAAAAAGTTTTGATCTTGGAGCCTAGGTCTTAGCCCAGTTTAGTTTACCAGTATGGAGGCTACAATGCAAACTGGAAGCCACAAGCGTAGGTGATAAAAAGTTTTCTACTAGTTTCACCTCTATTTACAGAAGGTGTGCAAGGGGAAAAAAATCATGGAGGACAGTCAATAATCAGGGACTCTGATATGATAAAGCTTAGGTTATTTCTGTACTGATACCATAAAACTGTTTGTCGTATTCCTGTTCTGGTCATAGCTCAGCTCTGTGCATATGAGCCTACTTTACTGTGTTTAATTATGAATTTGCTCTTTTAGTGTAGGACATCATTAATATTCATGTAACCGGTGTACTGGATGGGGATCTCTAGGTTTTGCTATATTTATTCAGCAAAGAATTAGAAGCGTGTACCTGGGCGGTAGGTGCACGTGTGCGTGTGTGTGCGTGTGCACGTGTGTTGGGTTTGGCATGAGCCCAAGCCAATACCTAGACCTAATGCCTTAGAGGTAACTGCACGGAAGTTGTCACGCAAAATTCAATCCAAAGTTTATTTGGTAAATGGGTCTTATAGACTGCTTGCATGTTTTTACGCTTAGTCCTTAAAAGTACATGTTTACATACTAATGTTTTATATCTTTGGCACTACTATTTGAATTCACAGAATCAGAGAATCTCAGATGTGTCTGTATAAAAGCAAAAAGAAAATAATCCTGACTTTTTAAATTATGTTCATCTTTAAACACCTTGCTGTCTGCTGTTATCCTGTTGCATTTCGCTACTGCGCTCTCACCTACATAAAAAAGCTGGCTGGGTCATTGCATCCTTAAAGATGGCAATAAGTAGTTCTGCTCAACTGAACCGTAATTTCTTCAGATACTGTCAGAGGAATTCTGCCTGTGAACGTCTGCACATCCTCCACGTGCCTTCACAGCCCTGCACGTGTCCGTTCCCTTGAAGAACTCGATCCCTAGCTGCATCCTCAATATGCCTATGAAAACTCTACCAGAAGGTCCTGTGATCAGGAGTCTTGATCCAATCTGTGCTCAAACTATGAAAACTCAAATACCCCTTAGTAAAGTCGAGCTGGCAGACATTGCCGCGATGCTGTTAGTGGCACTCAAAAAGTTTGCTTTTCCTAGGGAATGAGAATTTCTTCTGCCCATCGGAGAAAATTTAAGTGTATTATTTAGAATTTTAACAGCACATTCACAGACTAACTGTGCTTTTGTTCGGAAAACAAATTAAGCTCTGCAGGGAGCAAATTATGCTCCTCATATACAAAGGGTTTAATTTCTTACAAAATTAAAAGAAGAATCCTTATTTCTGTCACTTAGTCTCATAGATTATATGTAACATCATGAGAAATCTGGAATGACAGGAACAGAAAAAAATAAATGAATCTGGTGCCAAAATGAAAATTTGGGCACTAATAAATAGGGAATGTAGAAAATTTAAGATGAAAGCATGAAATCAAGTGCACGTGCCCCTGCCTCACAGCAGTTGGGAGCGGGCTTTAGAAGATGGTAACAGAAGACTGTCTTGAACTAAGCAGCCACTAATGAACTAAGCCACCATGATGTTCATGCTAAAAAAATGCAAATGTTTTGACAAAATGTTGGTTATTTACATTTTTTTTACCACTTGGTTTTACAGAAACAGTGTGGTTACCCAGGAAAGTAAGCTTTGGTTAGAGCAGAAGATTGTGAATTACCATACAGTTGTTTTAAATCTTTCTACTTTCACCATGTATATTTTTATGTGGAGTCATGTAACTTCCTGAATTTCCATTTATTGAGCCATAAAATAAGTATGGTAAGGCTTCTCTGTGGGACTTAATTCTTATAAAGCACTTGGAAATTTTCAGTGATAAGATTTTCTATTAACTGTGTTTGAGATCTTTATTCTATTATTGCCCATTTACTATGCCCAAACATTTGTTCAGGATCACAGGAGATCCATAAGATAAAATAGAAGAAAGTGCACGTTGTATGTTCTTACTGCACACTAGGAGTGAAATATTTTTTTGTCACGTGTTCACTCTTCAGTTATTTTGCTGTCATGAAATCATGTGGGTTGGTTGATACTGAGCTGTGACAGGCAGCTTGTGGATACAACAAACCAAATGGCATCTTGAGCAACTGAAGAGGAAATTATTCAAGGTTTTAAAATATAGTTCTGTATTCTATATATTTTATTGTATTATATATTATACTATACTATGCTATGCTGTACTATACTGTATTATATTCTACATAATTCATGACTGAGCAAAATGAATGGGCAAGTCCAGAAAGTCCTGCTCTGGTGAGAGGAAAGCCCAAGCCCACACTGTCTGATTTGTCCTGCGTGGTTTTTTTCTTGGAAATCTGCTTGGCACAGCTGTGGTAATAAAGCAGGGGATACTTCCCTGACCCTCGTTGTTTTGCCTGCAGGTTTTTGCATACTTAGTAAAAGAAACTGTGATTGATGTGTCGCTCCGTGTCAAGGGTAAACTGTAGATTACCATTAAGTGCATCATTATGTTATCTTTCAAAAATTTACTGGGTTTCACCTGACAGATAATAGCTTTTCCTCTGCCAACACTGCA
This sequence comes from Stercorarius parasiticus, assembly GCA_013396915.1. Lineage (NCBI taxonomy): Eukaryota > Metazoa > Chordata > Aves > Charadriiformes > Stercorariidae > Stercorarius > Stercorarius parasiticus. The sequence goes on from VWZL01004122.1 coordinate 65,506, forward strand.
GAAGAATAGTAAACTAATATATGGGATGAGCTAAAATATGTCAAAAGAAGTGTTGCTTTTGACAGAGAAAGAGCTTTTGCGTTTCGTAGGGTTTTGAAGGAATTTTACATAAAGCTGCTTTGCTCGTTTTCTTTCCAGCCCTGTGATTTGCCGTCGTGCATGCAGTGATGCTATTGCTGCGGAGCAGGGACGTTGTGGCTGCAGGGTCTGCGGGCATGTGGCTGCACAACTCTACTTGGCTGCTTCATTGGCCAAAGAGGCCAATGGCATCCTGGGGTGCATCAAGAAGAGTGTGGCCAGCAGGTCGAGAGAGGTCATCCTCCCCCTCTACTCTGCCCTGGTGAGGCCGCACCTGGAGTACTGTGTCCAGTTCTGGGCTTCCCGGTTCAAGAAGGACAGGGAACTCCTGGAGAGGGGACAGCAAAGGGCTACCAAGATGATTAGGGGACTGGAACATCTCTCTTATAAAGAAAGGCTGAGGGACGTGGGTGTTTTCAGTCTGGAAAAAAGACGACTGAGGGGGAATCTTATCAATGCTTATCAATACTTAAAGGGTGGGTGTCAGGAGGATGGGGCCAGGCTCCTTTCAGTAGTGCCTGGCAACAGGACAAGAGGTAATGGGCACAAACTTGAACATAGGAAGTTCCACCTGAGGAACATGAGGAGGAACTTCTTTACTTTGTGGGTGGCAGAGCACTGGAACAGGCTGCCCAGAGAGGTGGTGGAGTCTCCGTCTCTGGAGACATTCAAAACCCGCCTGGACGCGTTCCTGTGCCACCTGCTCTGGGTGACCCTGCTCTGGCAGGGGGGGTGGACTAGATCATCTTTGAAGATCCCTTCCAACCCCTATCATTCTGTGATTCTGTGATTCACCAAGCATCAGCTGGAACGATGGCTCGATTATAAAACATAATAGATTGCTGCCTTCCTGCTGCCCGCTGGTTTGATCTCTGGAGTTCCTTGTGGGCTCTGAGTTGCATAACTGGTGCAGAATCTGAGCCGTATATTCTTTTTGTTGGTGATTATTATATTACCCATTTCTGCACCCCCTGCACCCTTAAGAACATATTATGCAGCTGGAGCGAATACTTTCTAAAACCTTCCCCGCTCAAAAGTCAATGTGAGCCTCCAGCGACCGCTGCTTCTGCCATTAAAGCAGAGTGAGCCAGTGGGTTATTTCTGAGGACGTTTCACTTTCTCATGGTGTAAGAGGGATAGTTTCTTCAGTGGGTCAGAGTCTTGTTGTTCTACGATGTTGGTAGAGAGATCTGAACGTGCCTGTGAGGTGTCGTGGGCAGGGACGGTCTGTCCCTTGAGAGCCAAGGCAAGTGACTGAGAAAGCCTGGCTGTAATTGGTGAATTCAACTACTTGGGGTCTCTTCTGAAACAAATCTTTAAAATGGCTCCTGCTCCTTTCTGTCAGTCAGCGTCTGCCTTTTCATGTCCCACCTGCTTTTCTCTCCCATTTTGTTTCTCTTGGCAAAACATAACTCTCTGTGAAGAGCAGGCAGCACAGTGTGACCGCTCTCTCCGGGCCCTCCGCTGAGGTCTCTGGGTGGCATCAGGAAGGAAGACACCTGAGGTGCCTCAATTCGTAACCGCCGTTTCTTGTGCATAATCAAAACCACCTGATTTCAAAAGTATTGAGCTCCTCTTGTTGGCGTCATAGGAGTCAACAGCTCTGAAAATCGTGTCATTTCTGAATGACTGGTTGTAAGCGACATCCAGTTTGTAAGCGTGGTGTTATATCCTCAGTGCTGTCCTTTACCAGTCCCTGTCACAAGTAGTATTACCCACTCAAACTTCAAACTGTAGCTGGCAAATGTACTTCAACTCTTTCAGTAGAAGGCATTAATGAAAAATATTTTGGGGGATTTTTTTGGCTTGATCTGATTTGCATACTTTTAGTGTTTTTCTAAAGAAGCCATTTCAACATTTTGCAAAAATCCTTTGCTGGTGTGGTTGAGACTATTAAATTGTGCAGTGATAAACAACAATCTGTTGTAAATCTAATTGTTTGTGTGTTTGTACTTTGTTCTCATTTTAATCAAAACAAGCAAAACCTCCAACTGTTCCTGCAAATCCGAAACCATGTTGACATAACCATTATCCAGTGAAGACTTGAAGGTACTCAGTTGTCACCTTGTCATCTTGTTTTAGATTAAAGGTTAGATAGAAAGCCCAAGTGTACAGGAACATATATGTTCTTTATGTAGGTAGTTTGGAGGAAGCCTTTGTTGTATTCTTTAACATTTACATGAAGCAGGGATAGAATCATAGAATCATTGTTTTGGTTGGAAGAGACCTTTAAGATCATCAACTCCAACCATTAACGTAGCACTGCCAAGTTACTACTAAACCATGTCCCTCAGCATCACATCTACCCATCTTTTAAATACCTCCAGGGATGGCGACTCCACCACTTCCCTGGGCAGCCTGTTCCAATGTTTAATAACCCTTTCGGTGAAGAAATTCTTCCTGGTATCCAATCTAAACCTCCCCTGGCACAACTTGTGGCCATTTCCTCTTGTCCTATTGCCTGTTACTTCAGAAAAGAGGCTGACCCTCACCTCTCTACAACCACCTTCCAGGTGGTTGTAGAGAGCAATCACATGAAGTCAATTGTACTCATTTAAGGATCCTGCCTAAACAAAGCTCCTTGGTCAATGCCCTGCTTTCAGGGAATGGGCATTTAATATTCTTTGCCTTGAGGGCTCACTTTTCGCATGAATTAAGTAGTTTCTCTTCCCTCTGTGTTGTAAATCTGCTGTGCAGGTGAAAAGTACCTGAAGTCGATGGACTGATAGCTCTAGACACCAAAGTATATAACCAGTGACAAAAGTGAAGCTCCAGAAGTCCCCACACCTTCCTACTATGGTGTGTTGAAGGAATAAAGGGCAGAACATCCTGAGGGTTCAGGCTGGTTTGTCCTCTGGACACATGCTCAGGCCGTGCCCTGTTCATAGAATCATAGAATTGTTAGGGTTGGAAGGGACCTTAAAGATCACCTAGTTCAAACCCCCCTGCCATGGGCAGGGACACCTCCCACTAGATCAGGTTGCTCGGAGCCCCATCCAGCCTGGCCTTAAAAACTTCCAGGGATGGGACTTCCACCACCTCTCTGGGCAACCTGTTCCAGTGTCTCACCACCCTCATGGTGAAGAATTTCTTCCTAATGTCCAATCTGAATCGACCCATGTCTAGTTTTAATCCATTCCCTCTAGTCCTACCATTACCCTACATCCTAAAAAGTCCCTCACCAGCTTTCTTGTAGGCCCCCCTAAGATACTGGTAGGCCACTATAAGGTCTCCTTGGACCTCATAGTGTTTTCATGTTTTCAGTTTTTCATGTTTTCAGTGATACATATAGAATCGTAGAATCATAGAATTGTCTAGGTTGGAAGGGACCTTTCAGGTCATTGAGTCCAACCATCAACCTAGCACTGACAAAACCATAACCAAACCATGTCACTTATACTGCTTGACTAGGGACTAGGAGCGGCCTCAGCACCCACATTGAATTACGTGAAGAGCTTGCAGATAATGATAGCTTTTTGTTGTTAACAAGATCTAAAACTTCTGAGACACTGCATCGTATTATAGTCCCTTGAACCATTCAGGTCTCGAGCCCTGTGTAATTTAAAGAGTTAAAATTAATGATGAAAGTAGAAGCAGCTGCCTGGTGACTAACCCAAAGAGCAGCTATGACTTGCGCATTGAACTTCAATGTGTGCGTCATCCTAAGTGTTGAAATCTTGCAATTTAATAGCATGTTAAATAAATAACTGTTAAATAAGTTGAATAACAGTTTTACAAATATTGTTTATTGTCACAACAATCAACAGTGACAATTCCAGTATAGTGTAAAGAATACATGTACTATTTTTATCGGGTCAACCAAAGCACAGCAAGGGCAGGTGATGTGACCCACAGCTCTCAGTGACTTGTGGGCACAGGGCGTGTTTGCCTTCAGGAGATTCACTGGCCAACTTTCAGAAATCCCCAGATCCGCTCAAGTCTCTGTGACTAGCGTCTCTAGTTGCCCAGCTCTCTGCCTTGCCATGGGCTTAGCCCATAAAAAACACTGGACTTCGAACTGGGAACAGTTTAAACCAGGTGAATCTGGATTTCTCTCTCTAGATATGTGTAATATTGTTTGTATTTTGACTGATTGTTATCACAATAAACTTCTATTATTAAATATGAGAAGTTTTTCCATAAATAAAGGGGTCATTGACCTTTACACATTACTTAACAGTACATACCGTGGCATTCATAGGTGTGACAATACCTGGTGCTTATGATAGGTGATGTCCTCCATCTTCAGAATGACAGGTCTTATAATAATTCTGAAAGTTGTAACTTGAATATAGTTTGTGCCATCTACTTGATTTCAGCTAGTGTAAATTGCACATAGATAGGATCCTGACAATTGAAAAGAAAAAAAAAATTAAAGAGCATTAGGATCTCATTTATTTCCTTCATTTTACCTGTCTATTTCCACTTCACTTATTTCAAAACACAAATATGACATACTTTTTTACGAAAATGTGTGTCATTATAATAAAATATGTTAAATCTGTTGTTTCCACAGTGGTATTGCAAAGAAATGGAACTACATCTTCAGGCAATTCTGCAGGCAAATGCACATTTCAGAATCCTGGCACAGGAATCTAGCAATAAACTAAGAAATAGTTGATAAGTGTTTGAAAAATACAAGTTTTACATTTCTCTATTATTATCTGCAAAATATTCAAAAAGAAATTCAAGAAGATTATCCTCCACCTTACCACCATCTTTTGAATTTGCGTGCCATTAAAAAATGCAGGAACGCACAGGTCATTGTTACAGCTTTCTTGGTTTGTCCTTTTTCCTCCAAGGTTTAGCAACTTCCCCAGTGGTTAGTAGAGCACTCCAAGCAACTAATCCTGTATCTATAAACTGTAACGTCAAAGGATTAATGTGTGCCTGGGAACACAGGTCAAATCTGCTTTAGATCACAACAGTTTTGAGTTCAGCTCCTAGCTGAAATATCACAAAACTACCATATAATTTAGTACAAGTCGTGCATTCCTCTACTTCAGCTGCTGGTTGCCTTTAATAAAAAGAGGCCCAGGATTGATTTCCCTGAAAATGTATTTTTCTTTGTCTAAAACCAAAGTAGTATCAGCTGGAAAGCAGAAAGATTTCTTAAAATAGTTTTGTAATAGATATAAATAGCACTTTCAAAGTCCACTTCTAAAATAGTGTAGAAAGTACAGGATGGCAAGTTACTGATATTTCCTGAATTTCTTCTGCTTGCACTGTGGTGAGTAGGACTGGGGAAGTGATCGTCCCCCTGTACTCGTCACTGGTGAGGCCCCACCTCGAGTGCTGTGTCCAGTTTTGGGCCCCTCACCACAAAAAAGACATCGAGGTGCTGGAGCGGGTCCAGAGAAGGGCAACGGAGCTGGTGAGGGGTCTGGAGCACAAGTCTTGTGAGGAGCGGCTGAGGGAGCTGGGGGTGTTCAGCCTGGAGAAAAGGAGGATGAGGGAGGACCTTCTCGCTCTCTACAACTGCCTGAAAGGAGGGTGTAGCGAGGTGGGGGTCAGTCTCTTCTCCCAAGTAACAGATGATAGGACAAGTGGAAATGGACTCAAGTTGTGCCAGGGTAGGTTTAGACTGGGTATTTGGAAAAATTTCTTCACTGAAAGCGTTATCAAGCATTGGAACAGGCTGCCCAGGGAAGTGGCTGAGTCACCATCGCTGGAGGTATTTAAAGGACAGGTAGACATAGTGCTTAGAGATATGGTTTAGTGATTGTTTTTGTCAGAGTTAGGCTGATGGTTGGACTTGATGATCTGAAAGGTCCCTTCCAACCTAGGCAATTCTGTGATTCTGTGCTATCTTACAGTGCCCGGATCTTGTAAGCATCTCTTGGTGGCATGCCCTGCCTGCTGCTGGGTAGCTGCTGAGACCGGTGGCTCTGGACATAGATGCAGTGGCATACGTCAGCTGAGTCTCATTTAACAGCAAAGGCAATTATTTTTAAATATTTTTTACAAAAATACTCATCTAATTTGTGCAACAAGTAGAATATGTGCAGTAAGCAGATGTATATAACTACATCTGTTTTATTTATGTTGAGTCACCAACAAAGCGCAGCAATTTATACCTAATTATGTAATATCTAGAATCTCTCTTACTTTGCTTTCTTGGTACTTCCGTTAGGTACTGTAGTCATGTGTCTTTGACAGGTTTTCCTATAAGAGTTCTTGTAATATGTTTTTGCTTTCCAGTGAAAAGCGGCAGGTATCCTTTTAGAGTATTCGTTTGATCTTAACATTGAAATATAATTGAGAGTAAGTCTATCAATTCCCTTTTGGTTAACGTGGGTGGCGTTTTTAATTAGTGTCATTCTATTTTAAGGCTACAGTGTATTCTATTATCATAACATAAAATAACTACCAGCTATAGAATGTGTCTATTTCAGTATATAAAATGCAATATCGTGCACCACTGTACACATCTTAGTGAAGGGACTGTGTGCTTAGGCTCTTGTTCTGACCAGGTTTACCTGCAAATTAAAAAGCCCGTGTGTTGTCAAAGTGTGAAGATACTGTCACAGTGGCTGACATCATTTAATTTGGTTGTTTGGTTTACGTAGAGAAAATAGTTTGCCAGATGAAATAAAAAGTGGTGTATCTTTGTTGACATAAAAAGCCCTCCTGGTCTGCAGTGAGGGTTCCCGCCTGCTGCCCTCTGGTGGGGTCACCTCCTCCTGGAGCAAGGGGCTGTGCTCGCACTCCTGGGCCCTTCTTTCAAAACCAATACACCTGAGCATTTCATAACCACGTTCTTGTTTGCTTCGTCTTTGTCATGGTTTAACCCCAGCCAGCAACTAAGCACCACGCAGCCACTCATGCGCTCCCCCCAAGTGGGATGGGAGAGAGAATTGGAAGAGTAAAAGCGAGAAAACTCATGGCTTGAGATAAAGACAGTGTAATAGGTAAAGCAAAAGCCGTGCACAAGCAAAGCAAAACAAGGAATTCATTCACTGCTTCCCATGGGCAGGCAGAGGTTCAGCTATCTCCAGGAAAATAGGGCTCCATCATGGATAATGTTTACTTGGGAAGACAAACGCCATCACTCCAAATGTCCCCCCTTCCTTCTTTTTCCCACAGTTTTTATTGCTGAGCATGGCGTCATATGGTATGGAATATCCCTCTGGTCAGTTGGGGTCAGCTGTCCCAGCTGTGTCCCCTCCAACTCCCTGTGCACCCCCAGCCCACTCAGTGGTGGGGTGGTGTGAGAAGCAGAAAGGGCCTTGGCTCAGCAATAACTAAAACATCCCTGTGTTATCAACGCTGTTTTCATCTCAAATCCAAAGCATAGCCCCATACTATGAAGAAAATGAACTCTACCCCAGCCAAAACCAGCACAGTCATTTAAAAAATTTAGCGTGGGCACACCGCAAGCCCTGCCAATGTGTGTGAAAGCCAACGAGACTTGAAACCCAATTTCATTTCAAGCGGACACTCATTTAAAAATTAAGTCTCCTCGGCTGGGATGTGGTGCTGTAGGACTTTGCTGACAGTGGTTTTCTCGTGCCTGACAGGTTCTTCGCTCGGTGCTGCTGTTTCCGACGATAGAGCGCATGGCTCAGTCCCCTCAAGGAAAGCTCATGACCCCTTTGCTGTGCAAACTTCGTTACATTCTGTACATGCCCGTCTACCTGCTGTCCTTTCTACCAGAGGGAGTCAAAACCTCCCTGGTGCGCTTTGCTCTGCGAGGAATGAAGACCTGCGATGAAACTTCCATAACAACCTCCGTGAATCTCTTCAGTGTGGACTGCATTGGTGAGCCCCTGTTGGTTTTTTTTTTCCTTTTGTTACACCAACTTTTTTATTGTTCTCATGTAGGAAACGGTGATGGAGCTTTGTGGACAAAAGTTTAATACTAAAGCATGAATAAGTTTTGAAGAAGGACAGGTCTAATCTTTTCTCAAATTAAGACTATGGGTACAGGAAAATTTCAAATGAGTCAATTTAAAAAAAAAAAGGGGGAGGGATAACAAAATATTTTCCCAAACAATATTTCTTCACAAATATATTCCCAAAGAATATATTTCTTAAGAAAACTGATCTATACTACTAACAGTGTCTCATGTGATTAAAACACAGTTTTACAATCTAGTTTATGTTACTTAGGTCTTCTTTTTGCGTTTCATTCATATTAGGTGATGAAAATAAATCAGTAATCATTTTTACAAAGGGTTCTTTGCATCTGTTTTTTAAAGCTATGGTTTAACCAGCTCTGTGGATTTTGTCATCTGAGTAGGAATATTGGTAAATTCAGAAAAGGGCCTTCAGCCTACAAAGACACAGAAGTTACTTTATGCACAGAAGAATTTCGGCACCTTTTGGGGCATACGAGGAAAGATTAACGTTCCTCGAGTGCATATTGTGTGCATATTTTGCACATTCTAGCAGGAGAAACAGCTTTAAGACAGGGAATAATTTCAGATAAATTAAGTTTAGAATGAAAACCAGAACGTGGATTGTGCTATACTCCAGGTATTTTGCTAAGTTAGCAGTTGAAAACAATTTGGAATAGAATTGACATGCTAACACAGTAATAATAGCAAGAAGGAAGTTTTGATTGTGTTAATAGTAGTAAAAACACATTCCTACATTTCCAGTTGTGCTCTGCCTTCTATCAGTTAAATTTTACCTACTAATCTTCCAAACAGATGTGCCAAAGTAACAGTGATTGCGGCGAGGTCCTGTGCCTTTGGCAGATCTCTGTGGATGTGTTGGTCTGTACTGGAGGCTCGCAGTGGGACTGTGGAGGGGCTGGGAGCGGGATGGGCAGTGGGGGTTCTTACTGCCAAAGCCCCATTTCTGTTGTACAAACCTGGCGTAACAACAGTCACTCCACTGCGGTACTCTGTGCCTGACAAAATCAGGCTCCCAGTTGATAATGTAAACTTCTGATGGGGGTCATATTATCTGTTGCTTCAATTCCTATTAATTTTATGTCAGTTTTCTCATGAGCGAGGAGAAAGCAAGCATCCAGTCGTACACACACTGGGCTTTCAGGCTTCTTCCTTTGATAATTTAGTCTGGGAGAAAGGTATGTGAAGGTCTGTGAGGTCACATCTCCACAAGCCAGGAATCCTTCTCTGGTCCCCACAGATAAACTTTTACCTCTCAAAACAGGTTATCCACATCCAGGGTTGTATTGGAAATGGTCCTTGGCCTGCATTAACCTCCAAAAAAGCATGGCCAGCCATTGTTTGTGCGGGCTGTTTGGCCCAGACCACAGCAGTAGCAGGAATAATTTACCAGAACGGATTTTGTGTGCTGCTGTTGGAGCCTGACTCTCTGAGCTCTTCAGTCCCCAGGGGAAGGAGCCCGGTTGATGCGTGCGTGTCGGCCTCTTGTAGTTTTCTGTGTGCACCAGGGTCTGATCTGTCTCCAAGCTGTAAGGTAAATTCAGGCAAGAAACCAGGCTGAAGGCTCTTCCACTCACAGGGTGCGATCTCTGCCTATGTTCAATTTATTGACTGAATTCATTGTACCAGAATGAAACCCCCTGTGAGCCAATGTCTTGTAAAACTTGCATAAATAGGCCTTATTGATGCAACTAGTTCCTTTGGGCTTGTGATATCATCTCTCTTGAGCAGAATTCCCCTTTGGTTTCATCTTTGGAAACTGATGATGTTTTACAGCCCAGTGACTCAGGACCACATGTGTGGATTAATAATCTTAGGGCTTTCCGGATATTGCCTGTTAACCTTGTCTTGTATTGTTTGCGGACAATAGAAAATGTAACCATTCAGCAACAATTCGCTAAATCTAGCACAACCAATGAGTCTGTCTTATGGGACTGCTCATCTGTGAGTTACTGAAGCCTCTGAGGTTGTGGTAAATGTTTTTCTGATTGATTCCTTGTTCCTTAATAAACTGCTAGATATGGTTCAGAAACATTCAGCAAATGAAGTTGTTTCTCCTCTCCGGGAAGGTTGCATGTCAACTCATTAAAAATACACATATTGCCTTTGGCATGTACATCTGTTGCATTACTGTAATTGTAATAAAAGCTGTGATTAAGGGCAGAAAAGATGGTAAAAGTTTCCTTAAAACTAATACGTCCGTTAAAACAAACCAACCTGCCAGGGATTTGTTACCACATCCAAAGCTTAGTCACAACAATGTTTTCTCTCCTCTGAAAGGAAATGAGATTTGAAAACTTAATTATAGCGGAACTCTAAGACCAAGTGCCGCTCCTGTTGACATGGAGAGGGAACAGCTCTGTTCAGTGGCAGCAGAATCAGGCCCTTAGCTGAAAGAGTCAGTGAAGGAAGAATTACGTTACCTCTCTATCCCACTGTTTCAAATTATGTTTGCTCCTGCTTCTTATCCTAACTTGTCTTTCCAGTGTCCTGATTTTATAGTTGATGGTACTGGAAGCCTGAGTCATACAGCAGAAGGCATTGCGATGACGCTGTGCAGAAAGGTAACATAATATAATGTCTTGTCCCAAAGGGGAAATAGCGCAGAAAGAGGAGAGACAGCAGGGACCGTAAAGAAAATGGATTGTAAGGAAGGATGGGAAGACATAGTGTATATATAATTAAGGACCTATTAGAAATAAGCAAAGGGGTCTGAAGGCAGTTTGCCCACCTGGATTAAACTTCTAGCAAAGATATTTTAGGGCAGAAAACAACACTACAATGAACAAACTAGCATTTGGGTACTGGTATTCATGAACCTAGGAGATGAATGGACAGAAAAATTGGACATTAACGACCTTAGTTATCTGAAACATTGTCGCTCTGTTTATTCAGGCTAGCAAAACAAGGATACCCCTATCTAGCACAGCGGTGGTTGTTCTACAAATCATGTACAGCCCGGCAATGCTGGAATACTTTGGCACTCCAGTGCGTTGAAATTTGTAAACATTTCTTCGGTGACAGATGCCAGTAGCAGACTTACAGTGACAGTAAACCATTCTATCTACACGGGACAGGATTTATTGTCCAGCCGTTTGACTGGCAAACTTCCTCCATTTGTTTCTGTAAAATTTCCACAAAAGCACAGACATTACTTAATGCGTAAACACCGCGAGGCTTTTTCGAGAGGCGGGTTCGCGGGTCAGGGGTGAACGTCTGGATGACAGTGAAGATACAGATAAGCACAATAGCAAGAAAAAACCTCCAACTGGCCCAAACGCAGCGCGTCCTTTGTGGTCTTGAACCTGTGACTTCCCTGGAGGAATCTCCCTGTTTGTTTAACCTGTTCGGGGAGCAGGGGAGCGCAGCGATCTGCGGCGGGGGCAGATCTGCTTTCTGCAGTCCAGGTCGGGAAGGAGGGGACTCAGAAACCTAAAATGAGGGTTTCGGCTGGATTTAGGCTGTCACACAAATGCAGACTGGAGACAGTAGGTTTCCGGTTTGTTTTAAGTGTCCAAGAGATGTTGTAAGAAGACAAGAAACCGAGATTAAACTTCAGAGTTTGGATTCGAATTTTCTCTTGTTCACTGTGGAGACATTCAGATTTCATGTGGACTGTTTACATTTCCCTCATTTTACAGAGAAAAAAGGGCTAAGGCAGTTTCAGGCACACCACTCTTGCACCCGCAGGACTGCATGGGAAGCAAGAGACCTGACTGAGGTATTGGGGCTTGTCTCCCAGCAGTAGCTACTTCTCTCTGTTCCTTCCTGTTGCTATGAAAATGGAACATAAGCTTGTACATTGACTAAGTTATTTTAAAATTTTATCTCCAGAGAGCTAACTGGAAAATTTATTTCTGTGTTTGAATTATCCCGACCTTGGGAATTGTCATGTCTTGAGATCTGTTTCTATTCCAATCCTTAATCAGGCAGATTTTAAATATGACGTTGTGGGTCATCTTCATCTGACCACTGTGGACATTATGCTATCCAAATAGTTGGCATCTAAAGCAGATCAGGTGAATCACAGCCTCCGGATCACTATTTCTCTATACTGATACCTCTCTCTACTAGGTACTTAAAATTAGAGGAGATAAATCCCACTCTGTATCTACTGGCTGTTCATTTTGCTGCAGACATCAGAAAACAATGTGATCTGAATTGTCCGTGCAGCCTTTCCCTTGCTGCCAGGACAGGCAGATATCCCATGCTTTGGCTGCATTAGAATTTACAGCTGCTGGTGTCTAGTAAGAGTCCTACTAGAAAACTAGTCCTGTTTGTTTCCTGCTTTCTTTGAAAATTCATTTTACATCTCCACGTCCATTCCCTGACAAGTAAATGGGAAATTTTTGGAGGGTTCTTTTTTTGGGACTCAAATGCTGTAGAAATACCCATCTAACTGAAATACTTGGATAAGGGCAGTCCGTGGTGGCAGTCAATAGCCCCTCCACCTACTCGGCTCATAGTTTTCAGAGTTAAAATATAGCGTTTAAAGTATTAGATAAGCACTTGATAAATGAATTCACCTGAAATGGTGAAATAGGAGTGCTTTGCCTCCTAAAGAGTATTTTTAAAAGCTGTATAACCACGCAGCTAAAATTTAGTTTCTTTCTTTCTTTATTTTTAAATTAAATTGGTGTTATTTTCTTGCACTGAAATCAAAATTGAACTCCTAAAAGTAACAGAAGATATGATGAGCACCTGTAAATTAAGCATGGAAGGCAGAGGCTTCCATACTGAATGGAGCTAAAACTCTCCAGTGAGGCATGCAAGGCCAAGGGGGAGTTGCGCATTATATTCTCATCTCGGTTTTATTACTTCAAACACTGGACTAGCACATTTAAAAAAGAACCTGACATTCAAGACAAGCCATTGCCCAGCATCACATAGCTGATCAGCAGGAGAACTACATAGACCTACATCCCAGGGCAACAGTTGATCTACTCAACCTGCTTAACCATTAGTTTAACCTTAGAAATATATGTACATATGTTAGTCACGAGCAGCGTCCATAAACCATGTTGGCCAGACAGGCTGCCGTGCATGCACTGCATTTTAATTGCATTTTAAGTGCATTAGAGATAGAAACTGATACCGCAAAGGATTTCAGGGAGCACCTTGCAATCTCACACCTATATTTTTCATAGTGGGCAGGAGAATAAGAGCTTTTCCTCCCTCCTCACCACTGGACAACTGTGCAGATCTTTGAACTTAGGTCAGTACATTTTCAAGTTGATTTTCCAGACTGACTGAAGTCAAAGCTCTGGCAGTAAAAAGTGATTCTTTTGTTTCTTCAGATGAATGTAAGTTTTGTATAACTTACGGCTATAATGCAGAAATCATTTCAAGCATATTTTTCTACTTCTAGAATTAAATACGTATAGAATTTCAGACATGATATATAGCTAGACACAATTTCACGGAGAGTGAAAGTGATGACATGGTACGTAAATTACATCTACATAAACTAAATAATGTTAAACCTGGACAGTGTAGTGTAGGATATCACAGGTGAGCAAAAAGGCTGGAGCTCAGCAGGTCTCCTCTCTTCTTCCTATATGCTCAGTGGGGCAGAAAGAGGTCAGAATGACACACCAGATAATCTCCCTCCCTCTCCCTAGCATCTAACTAATTAGGATTCAAGAGACGTCATCTTTCCTGAAATCAGGTAACTCTACGGCTGTCTCTTACACGATGTTTTTTTGCCTCTATCTGAACTTCTGCTGCCCGATACTGCCAAGGGCCAGAAGGCTGCTTTAGGGAGCCCAGCAGTGCGACCCGGCGTGCTGAATCTCTGCTTCTGCAGAGTTTCTCGGCAGGCTCCTGTGCGCTGTCACAGTTGAGTCCTATCCACTTCTGACGTTTTAAGTGATGATCGTAATATGTATTTCTGCAAAGTGTTTAAGAGCGTGTTTCCTTACCTGTGGAAACAGAGTAATATTTTCTCACCTGCTTCGCAGGAAAAGGGGCCAAAGAATAACAGTCTTTAAGATTTTCATGTTTCCTCTGCTACTGTTTATTTTCCTGTGTGATGCCTGACTAAAATGTTTGTTTAATGTAGTCGGACAACTCACCTTACCAAGGCAGCACTTAAGCTGACGGAAAAACCTCACATCTGCTTTATTCTTTCTGTGAGTGAACTAAACTTTTCCTTATTTCGGAGTAGGATGCTCATATTAAATTACTGGAGGAAGGCAACAACTTTTATGTATTTATAGTCCTATTTGTTTTTTAAAGTCAATCTGCTTCCTAATTTACCCCATTTCCAAAAGAAAGAAAGATGTTTAACAAGGACTTTTATTACTTGCAAAAGCTTTTACTTTCCTGTGAAAGCCTTGTGAAAATAATAGTAATAATGTGGAAATTTCTCACTGTGTTTATTTCTGTTAATTATTCCTCTTTTTCTTCTTGGGGGGGAAAACCCAATGAAAAAACTCCCATCATAAATATTACTCATGAGGCGTGAATGTTTTGATAGGAGGACTGCTGATCATTTCCATGAAATGTGAGGCACAGTTGGGATTTGGTTGGGGAAGGGGAGATTGTTTATTCACCCCTGGTGGAGTTTCGTCCCCAGGGATACGATTTACTCCCACAAACTTGCAGCGAGTCTAGTGATGTGTTGCAAATGGCATGAAAAAGGAAGGAGTAACATCAACAAAGCAGAAAGGACGTTGAAAATAAGTATATGCCAGTTAAGTGCTAGCAGCTACAGTTGCTTTGTGTTAGCCAGTGCCAGATAGTTGGCTGCAAATTGGCACTTTATTTGCCCTGGGCCCGATACAAAGCCCCCTGAATTCAGGGGACAGATTCCCTTCTGCTTTTTGTCTCACAGGTGTCTGTCTAAACTCCCCCAAGGAATATCTGAAGTAGAGCTCATGGCTCTGTCACAACTTGTGTTTACTGGTTGGGAATTTAGTTTGATTCATCCAACTCTTTCATCATGCAGTCCCAGCAAAGCACTTAAACACCCGCGAAATCCATACCCATGGGTAAAGTATAAGCATTTGTGTCATGGAATAAGGTTTTTTTGGAAAATGACATTTTCAAAGCTGCTAACTGATGCAATACCAGTCATTCCATGCGCCTAAAGGGGACACTGGTCCAGATGCAATTCCTATCATTATCTAAAACAGTATTGCAGTCTGCTTTGCTGCTGTTTCTTGTCCTGAAAATGTCCACCGGTGCTCACCATCAACCTTGCCTAATTCTTTAATGTGACTGTATTAGCAAGGAGAAAAATCCTACAGAGGCTTCATGGATCTGGGGAGGAAATGCTGGAGGAAATCTTGAGCAAACTCAGTGGTGCAGGAGATTGCTTACTGCTTAGTGCAGTGGTCAAGTGTATGGTGCAAGGGTCAAATGTATTTAAAATGAGCTGAGTGGTTTATGTTTAATGAAGGGTGCTGTAAAGGTCACCTTTCATACCAATGAAAGCCACTCCACCTGAGAGGAAGTTCACCCCATTCAAAGGATAGAATCATAGAATCATAGAATCTTCATGGTTGGAAAGGACCTTTGAGATCATTGAGTCCAACCATACACACATGGATGGGTGGTCCAGTTACTGAATTTCATCAGGATTCCTCAAGAAGAGTCAGCGTCAGGTCCCAATCCAGAAAAGTACTTAAACTGGCCTCCATATAGCTACTGACATGCATAAACCCTTGTCTCGAACAGCATATTAATTCCCAGTAGAGCTCAGGCAGAAGCCACGGTGTGGAGATGCTAAATAGCTGCAGACAGCGTCCATCCTGGCCACTGAGCACCACCTACAGCAGAGCCTTCTGTGCCCCTCTTGCAGGATAAGAGAGCAGACACTTTCCATGACCAAAAATCTGGGCCGTAACAGAAATGTCATCACCACAGCCATCTGCAAGGGTATGTGAGACCGTAAACTAGAGGTGAATTTCTCCAGCTAAGGGACAGTTCTGCCATTTGAAGATGGTGAGAGTTGTTCCAAAGTAACTCAAGGCAGAATTAAGTCCATAGACATTGCAGTTTCCATCACACACCCCACTTCACCTGCACATGCTTCATCACACAAAAGAAATGAGTGGTTTTCACACTCCTCAGCAAAGCATGTATTGTTTGTAAAGCACCTGAGTATGATTGTTGAATAACTTTTTCTTTTTGCCTTCAGCCTCTGCTGTGCTTTCTCAAGCACAGCTGACTGATTTTCTTGTATAGTTCTCATCTTCCTGCAGCTTTAATACCAAGCAGATTGGAGAAGTCTGTCACAACAATTGCAGCTTTTTCTGCCTATTTGTGTCAATCATGGTTATATATTAACTAGTATATTTTCATTCTAAATTCAAGTGTAAACTGAAGCAGAACCCAAAGTCAACGTTTACATCTTGTAAACCTGTAAACAACATTTTAGCTAATGTGTGTTCGCAAGTGTGGAGGCACATGTTCCTGTGTTAGTCATTCTTGATACTGAGCAGTTCCTTCTGTTTGATGTTTTAAACAATAAGTTATATGATATTTCCAAGATCACTGTTGGCAATAATTACCGGTAGAAAATATGTTTTCCCCATAGGAAATTACACTGCTGTTTGGTATTATTAGTTCTTACCACTGTTTTCTGACACTTTCTGAGGAGCGACAGAGATTGCTTCCTCAAAAGCAAAGGATAAACTGGAAAGGAAACTAGTGTTACACTCCTCTGAAGAACCTTACAATAAGGCGGGCAACTTACCAGGAAAAAAAAAGTGACCAGATAGTAGTACATTCCCTGAGGAAAACTTATTTTCAAAAGTTCAGTGTACTTTTTGCAGGGCATTTCCATTTGGCCTGGGAATCCAACCTAGAATTGATTCATCACTTTGCAATTTAAGGAACTTTGCTTTAGATTTAGAGAACTTTTGAAAGAATCATATTATAGCATGTCAAAGTACAGATCATCTGTAAATAGTAGTCTTTGGCAATAATTGTTCCACTGAAGTCAAATTACTTTCTTCTTCTGCCTGTAGTTCCTCAGAAGGATGAGCAAAACTCTGCATGCATATCTCCAACTTGGTGTTGAACAGTCATGGATTTAGAAATAGACTGTAAAATCTGTGGAGCAAAAATGATGTTTTTCTTGATGGTTTGAATAGTCTTTGGCACACCGAAACCAGCCCCTGACTGGGCCCTTTAGCGCTCCCACGCAGTATAACTAATTCTTAGTTACAGAAAAGATCCAATCAGGCAGTCATTTAGGACTCTTTCCTTTTGCTACAGTTACCAGCAGATTATCAATTTACTTGTGTATTGTCCGGTTTACCTTCACAGAGGCCAGGAGTGGGAATTAAAACTTGCCAGTGTTTTGCGCATTTTAAAATATTTCTCAAGCATTTTGTAATACCAAATTATTGTGAAATTATCCTGCTGCCAGGCAGATTTACGAAGGGAGGCGTCAGGGAAGCCTTCTGGGAGGAGACTAAGAATTTGCGGAGGTTCTGTGGGAGTCCCTTGTGTAACAGAAGAAAGCATAATTTCAGGCTTTTCTGTGTGCAGTCCTGCCCGTACCTGACAAAATGCGTCCCCAGCCCCTACTGTGGTCCTCAGCCAACACAAACAAGAGTCTAAAGTAATAGCAATAATAGCAATTAAATGGCAAATGGTGAAATAGCAGATGCGTTCTGTGAAAAATTTGACAGTAAATGATAGTTTTGTAAGGCAGAGCATCCAAACTGTCCTGGGAAGCTTCAATGTCAACGTGGAAAAGAAAGATGCATGGAAACAAACTAGAGAGAGTGAGAGACTAATGACAGTGTAATGAGATTGCTTGTTTTTCACAGGGTATAAGACATGGTATTAAAACCACTGTGCTTCCTCAAAAGGATGTTTGCAAGTATGCATGAGTGTACAGAGACTGGAGCACTTTCAGTCAGACCAATGTCATGGGAGCTTTGGCTTCCTTAACCATGAAAGGGTGATTAATGTTAAAACATCTAGTAAAGAAGGCTTGATGATGAGTTTAAGGGGAAAGGTAAAATATATCTTCTATATCATTATGAGCAAAAGTGTGCTCGTGAAGGATCTAAAATTATGGTAGACGAATTAATGAGAGACCAAAGAAATACCGGTAGGAAGACAGCAGATGTGCTAGATGATGTGCATGTAATGTAATGTAAATTTGAAAAGTATGGAAAATAGTGTTGCAAGCCTTTATAAATTACCAAAACTATTAGTTAATTGGCTTAACAGGCATAGGTGAGAGAAATGACAGAACTAGAATATGAGTATGAAGGGACATAACTTGCTCGGGAAAGAAGGACAGGGAGAAAGGATGATGGAGGGACTTGTCTTTACATCCAGATATTAAAGACAGGAAGCTCTGTTGAATATGATGTCCACCAAACCATGACAGACAGATTCAAGAGACTTCTTCTGAGAAACTTCCAAGCCAGCCAGAGTGCAGTATGGTGTGTGCTTGATGTCTATAGAGGAAAGAATCCGGCAACATATAGACTGTTCAGATAGTTCTCATAATGCATTGTCTAAAGCAGAGAAAGCAATTGGCAGAGAATGTATGGCAATTTGATACAGAGAATTTGAAGGTGAGAGGCTGAATGTATTCACAAAAGGGTAACATTTTTGCTAGGACAGAAATGCTTAACATGTCTACAGTGGAGATGTCTGTTCACCCACTAATCCCCTTCAAATCCTGTCATAGTAGAGAGACATAGGTAACACTTGTCTAATCTATCTAGGTGAACACTTTAGGATGAGATGAATTGTATTCTTTTCACTGACTGTGAAGGGAGAAATCACGTGAATCCCATGAAAGATACCAAAAAATTACGACCTTCAAGGAAAAAAAAAATGAGAGTTTTTTAGACTAAGCAACGAACAACTGAAGGACGTAGCAAGAGTTTTCAAGTAGAGGAGAATAATGTAATCCACATGTCCATGGTAGACGAGGTAATGTGTAATGGAGCAGATTGCAGCAAAGGTGATTCAGATTAGATTTATTTAATTATAAGACTGGAATTCTAGACTGAATTTCTTGGGAAGATAATGAAACTTTTATCATTTGTGCTTCCTAAGGACAGGGTGAATAAGTATCTGCTGAAAATGGCACAATATCTTTGATTCTTCTGAAGACAAAAAGACCAGTGGAGATCCCTTCAAGACCTGCGGTTTCATACACACTAATTAAAGATGCCAGAGTACCGTCCAGAATTCCAGAACTGTAATGAGGGACAATTTACCACAGTAAGAACCAAGCAAAACAGAGGAACAGATGCAACGCAGAATGTTTGAGGAAACCAAAATATAGGCAAAAAAATGTCAGGCATTAGTTAAAAGCAGACCTGAAAGTTCAGAAACCATCTGATTGAATATCTGAATGAATCTGCATTCAGGTTGCATGAAGGAAACAGAAATGTTACAGTAGGACCTGCCAAAGATAGGTTACCTGTAGAAATCAGCTAAATGGATATAAGGCACGTGATTGCACTGGAGTATGATCATCCATACTGTTTAATTATTAAGGAATTTTCTGGTATGGTTTTAGCCTTCTCCAACTAGCATTCTCCTGATATTCAGGCACGGTTCAGGACTTAGCACTGCCACGTGCTCTTCCCAATAAGCAGTTTGGGTAGACTGCTTAGATGGGCACAAACTTGAACACAGGAAGTTCCACCTAAACATGAGGAGGAACTTCTTTCCTTTGAGGGTGGCAGAGCACTGGAACAGGCTGCCCAGAGAGGTGGTGGAGTCTCCGTCTCTGGAGACATTCAAACCCTGCCTGGACGCGTTCCTGTGCCACCTGCTCTGGGTGACCCTGCTCTGGCAGGGGGGTTGGACTAGATGATCTCCAGAGGTCCCTTCCAACCCCTATCATTCTGTAATTCTGTAGAGGAAAAATTTAATTCCGTGAAAATTTAATTCTGTGCAAACCAGCCATTCTATTCGAGCTGTTTTGAGGGCCACAAAATAGTTCCTGGCTCCATTTGGTATAATGGTGCAGATATAGCCCATGCTTATACCTGCAAAAGCAGCAACAGTTTGATCATTGGAAAGCAGTTTGTGAGAAGACAGACTGTGGAAATTTGAGTTCATGATTATCAAAGCATAAGCTGAGAAATTTATAAGTCAAAGCAAAGGATGGTGCATTTAATGTATGGAGGGGAGTAAGATGGACTAGCAAAGGCATTTTACAAAGGTATTGATCAGTGAGAAGAGGAAAGGCTACCAAAAGCAAGCCAGTGTGGAAATATGTTCTTTACAGAGTGCTGTTTATGGAAAAACAGAGCAGATATTGTTCTATAATGATTGAGTACTTTATGATGATGTAATTAAAGGCAGGCAGTAAATGATCATTTTCCAAACCATCAAACCATGTCTGGAAGAACTATATTATACTCTCGGTTTAAGAGTAAACCTGTAAGTCTCTTAACATCAGGGAAGGCAAACTAATAAAGAGCTTTGCTCAGACTTTTATGTAAGAAAAGTGAACTAAGTAAATAAGTTGTACCCACTCTTCAATTTTTTACTTGAATCTAGTAGAATTACTCAGTAGGTGTGACCCCGATAGTACAGTACTAACCTAGCAGGACACTATCTTAGAGATGGTGACAAATATTGCTGAAAAATTAGTTCAAAATAGGATGACTGTAAGCATTATTATACTAACTGAGATATACTATTGAGTTACACAGGAACTAATATCTGGAAATAGATCCAAAGTCCATCCTGTCCAGTGTCTCATTTCCAACAACAGTCACAACAAAATGCTTCCAAGAAAGGTGCAAAAACTCCGCACTAGAAGAGTCTGCCAATTAGTAAAGGCATCATTCTTAGAGGTAGAGGCTTAAAGACCTGAGGGTTTTGTAATAGTATATAGCTCTAAATTTTAGTTGTAGTTTGTTAAGAGAGTTCTAAATATTTGTTGACTTCCAGTGTCTTTGTTGTCACTTGCTAATTTCTTGGTCCTGAGAGGTTCTTACTGTAATGGGCTGTATCCTCTGTGCTACATCATATGTGGTGTAAAATGGATTTCCCTTTACAGGTGCTGGTGTTTCTACCTCTTAATAGTCTTTGAGTTGGAAAAGATTTTTGAAGAACTAAAGGGATCTCTTCTGGGCCTGGTTGCACTTCAGATTTGGGTTGTTTTAATCATAATGAGCTCTCTTTTATTAAATGCCTCAAACACAGGGGAAGACAGAGACCAGCTGGAAAGTGTTATTTGGCTGAAAAATGCATGAATTAACTAAATGACATTCAACCTGGAAAAATGACACTAATAGAATACCTACAAAGCAAAAAAATATACCTAAAGCGTAGGTTCTCTGTAGGTGGGGAACAGAGTCAAGGGAGGCCAGGAGGGGTGATAGAAACTGACAGAGCTCCAGGGTCTTAGAATACCCTATAGAAGTACAGAAAATAGCCACAGCCTCCACCACAGTCACGAGAGGATCACTGGTCCCTTCCAAACTCCTCCGGTTCTAGCTACAGAAAGTTTATTCATGTCTTGATGAAAAAAATCAATACCTTAGTATATGGTGGCCGTAGTAAGATAGCATAAGATGTCTCTCCGCTCTCTGTATTCATCTGCTCAGGGGGTCAGTTGGTCAAAATATGGTAAGAGAAGTGTCACCAGATTTGTATTTGGGAAGCGTGATGAAGGTAGGGCTGTGGACTCCTCTTCCTCTTGGGTTTGTCCACTCTGGAAAATCATACAGTATGCTCTTCCAAGGTTAATGCTGTTGAAATTGGGCTGTCTGGACCTTGAAGTAAAAATTTGGCTTCATGTTTCTCCCTGTACCCATTCCAGAGCATAGCTCGTACTAACTAACAAAATAGAGCAATATTTTGATGTGTGGGGCTTAATAAATTTACACCTACAGCCACAATCTTGTTGATAGAGTCAACATAATCTGAAGCCAACAGCAGTAGGGAAATGAAGTGAGCTCGGGTAACCCTTTGTAGTATTATGTTTATTTTAGTCTGATGAACAAGCTATTAAAGAATGTGTGTGTGCATCCATTAAAGTGTCCAGATTGGGGCTATCTTCATAACCACTCATTTTTGTTGGAAAAGGAACTATTCCGATTATTTCCTGAAATTCATTAGCCAGCGAAGTTGAAAAGGTTTTTCTTTGCTCTGTTATCGTCGATGTTGTTTCATGAAGATTCTATGATTCTATGATTCTATGGTTAGTATGGCATCTCTTTCTGTCCATTCTTTCTGTCACAGTAAATTCATCTCTTGAGCCCAGCAAAGAATACAATATTGTTTTTACGTAATTAAGATACCGACTACAGAGCAAAACCACACGAACGAGATCTAGTCATGGCACCACAACACAGAGTTGATTTTTAAATTAATCAAGGGCATGTATATCTCTCAAAGTTTGTCAGGGTTAAGCCAGAAGTACTTAAGCCTCTTTTATATTTTATGGATATGATGTGCCCAGTGCGTAAGTGATTTTTTTTAAGACTTCTTCCCATACAGACGTAGTTCCAACTCATCTTGAATTTACACAGACAACATAATGTCACCCCTCCGTTTCTAGTGTGAGTTTACAATTAATCGAGCCCTATCTAATCTTTTTCTTGCGAATAAGCAAGCAAATGATCTTTGGATATTCAATAATGAAGCAAGAAGTTCAAAGGCTTGAGGAAAAACACATATTTCAGTCCAAGCACAGGAAATCCCTGTATTGCTTCAAGAATCAAGTATAAAGAGAAAGTTTATCTGTCCTGAGTTAGAATCATGTTTCTCCTCTGAAATAAACACAGCTTTCCAAGTTCCAGTATAGATCTGTTGATATCTGTAGAGTCAACTGACAACATACTGGTTTAGTGTATAGCTCTAAAATCCTTAGGAAGTAATAATAATGCGGCTAGACATGTGTTTCTTCAAAAATGGAAAATCTTCTATTTCATACATTATTTGCTTAAGTGCATTGTGGATATATCAATGTGTTTGAAGTTTAGCTCAATAGATACAGGTATTCATCTGACAACTGGCTAATTGAATTGGTGGTTAAATAACCCTAAGCACCGAAAAGCTTGATTGATTTCAGCCATTATTGTTTGTGGAAACTAATAATTTAGCTGAAGAATATTAAGTCCTTGCTGTGACACTTTGGGTTAAAGAGCTACCAATGATATAAAGCACTCTTTGCTGGATCCTTGATTTGGGCCCAATCGGAGTTCCTCTATCACAAAACCCCCACAAATAAATCAAACACATTTTGGCACAGTTTGTCGTCTCTGCTTAGCAAATGTATGAGACTAAACTGACACTGATCCTTAATCACCTTTAATCCATGGAGAGGGAATGATCCTACCAGAGCAGGAAAAAGGTCATTGGCAGGATCATGGGGAGAAACTAAGTTGGCAGTTAATTTCATAAGCCTGACCTGGGAATAAATGAAGGGCTTCCACTTTCGAGGTAATCTGTGTATACAAAAGATCTGCATATCAAAAGTTAGGATATTTTAAGAAGGTATTTATGCGTTAAAAGCACGATAAACACAGTATTTGTCTGTTAAAACATTGATATCACTTTTCAGCTCTTAAGGCCTTATTGGTTATGATAATTATATAGTTAACAATAGATTTTTTCCTTATTAAACTCTGGTGACCTGGTTATGAATTATAAGGGGTATCAGCAACTTGAGATGGAGTAGAATGTAATAAAAATGCTTTAGGGTTCTACAGCTGTCGCCAGGTAAGTTGGCCAGTTTCGGTAGGTTTGCAACCACGTTTTCTTCTATTTTTTTTTTGAGAAATGCTTTTCCTTTCCTAGTTGCTATGTGAAAAACCCACATGAAGGAATATTTACAGAGGCCAAGATACTGCGAAGTTTCATGTTATATGCTTCGCTTTCTGTGCTTTGGATTATCCCACTGACCCAGGCTGACTCATAATATATCAGTCCAGCACATGCATAAGTACAGATTTGAAGGAATGGGATTACACCATGAAAATTAAGAAAAAAACCCACTGAAATTGGCTTTAGACTGTTAAACCAGATAAACAAATTGAATAAGCAAAAATAAGTTGGCAGGAAAAGCTAAAGAGCTTCTATACGTTCCTTTCCTAGAAATCCTAGGCTGATTCAAGACCAAATCTTTAGGAGCCTGTTTCCTAGGTGGGAATCGAGAGCACAGAGGTACTGGGCTTTTGCCGTGCAGGCAAAGGATAAGAAAAGAATAAACTTTGTTCATTTTTTCCAAAGTCTTCTCTGGAGAGGACTGCAGTTTGTGTATCCTCAGTGGATGGAGATGGCTTCTGAGTCAAATCTCTGCGACTCAGGGTTTATGATTCAGCTCCAGCCTTGATATTGCAAACCGTCCATGCCAAGTAAAATGCTCTCAGGTCGTTGTGTGGGTCTCTGAGCGGAGTTCTGAAGTGCTCACATTCATGTCCGTGAGAACTCCTGTCTCATTTTGGGGTCTGAATATCCAAGTTACCAAAGGAACCAATGTATTTTGGTGTTGATCTGGTTTACATACCTCATCATAACCGTGCTGTGGTGAGGTTCTTCAGACGCTGAATGTTTTCATGATTTATCACAGGTTTAGTTCCTCCTTCAGCAAGCAGGTAGAACTGGCTTGTTTTCAGTACAAAACCATATCAACTGCACAACTTCTCATAAAGCTCATGCAAACACTGCATGCGCCTTCATTTTATGATAAGATCAGCTTATTTCAGCTGAACCAGGTATCAGTTAGGGATTGAAGGAAGACATACCTAGTTCAAACTATGCGATAGTTCTGATCCTTGAAATATTTACATTATCACTATAAGCATTCCTGTTAAAAGCAAAGAGGTGGCAGATCATGTGCAGAAGTGCATGTGCGCGCAGAATTCTGTCCTCCGAGCCTTTTGTGTTGGCTTCACTAAGCCAGTTTAGAGAAAGATTTGAAGCTCACCAAGTCCAGTTTTCTCACAGAGACACATCTTGACTTTGGGTACTTACAGTCTACCCCTTAGCTCTGTTCTTCATGTATTCTTCGTCAGATAGCTTTGAAGATTTTGTTATTTGCTCTCTGTAAAATGCAACATTCAAGGTAGTATTGGGCAATTCTAAAGGGGCATGTTCAATTTGGCTTTGTAAATTTCATTATTGTTAAAGAAATATATTTTTCAAGAACTAATTAATAGTCTTTATGTTTACACAATGCTTTTTCACTTCAAGTATTTTTGAGGCAGTCTACGAAACCCACTTCATTGTCATAGCAGCCTGAAGCATGTTTTTAAAATGAGGAAGCTGAGACATACAGATTTTGTAACTTGCACAGGGTCTCAGAGGACTTCAGTGATAGTTCAGAAAAATTCCAGGCCTCCTGACCTTTCATCCCACATTCAGTCTTATCTTTCACATGTAATGATTTTTTCAGAATACTAATTTCAATCTTATTTTGTCCTTACTAAACCCCAGATATTTCTCTCTTCAATGAGGAGTGAGATAGAGTGGCGAATGCCAAACAGATTGAAGCTACACATTCACCCTAACTTCAGCACGGCCACCAAGGTCACAGCTCCGATACAACTTCCACACAGCCCGTTGTGGGATTTCCCCGCTTCTGCGTTTTGAGCCAGGATTCTGCAAACTCCTGTGCTTTATTTTGCGCAGAGACTCATTCTGCAGATTTTGGTGAGGCAGCTTCACCACTTGGGACGTGGGCTCTAGCTTGCATTTTATCTTGTGCTTGAAATCATGACGATGAAAACCAATAAATATTTCTCCAGGGCTCTTGGTAATAGTTCTGGGAATCTTCAGAGATTTTCAGCTAAAGCAAGCATTAGCACTTGTTGGAAGTCTTCCCAGAGACTGTAACACCAGGTAGCAAGAACTGACAAGGTGATCTCACAAGGCAACCTTTCCCTGCATAGCCTAAAGAAGGATTTCGGAGGCCGTTCATTTTGCATGTCTCAGCTTCTGGGTATACCCAGTTCACAGCCTGATTTTCAGAGCTGTGCTCATACTAACAGTCCCTGGGAGCCTTTTGAGATGCCTTTTTAATTACACACAACAAGTGACTGAATTCTTCTGAGTTACTTCCTTTGAAAAGGCAGCTCGGTATTCATGAAATAAGGAAACAGAACAACCTTTTTTGAAAAGGAAAGAACTAAATATTCAAAAAATGCCAAGGTTAGTGAGTATAGCATTAGGAAATAGCAGAGAGATTTCTCCCTGAACTTGTGACTTAGCTTTGGAGAAAAATAGCTTTTCTGAAGAACCCCGGTGTGACATTCCACAGCAGCAAGAGAGAAAGTTACTGTTCCTGCTCTATCATGGTATCTCTTTCAATATAGCTTTAAACATAGACATTAAACATCTTACAGTGCAATGTGGATTACAGGGAAACAGCAGATTTAGGATATTTTGACCTTAATAAAGATTTTTACAGTGTCCTGTTATATTCTTATAAAAAAAAGTTTGGGAAATATGACATACCTGAAACAACTATTAGACAGATGCATGAATGTCAGGAAAATAGGATTCAGGAGGATTTTTGAAACTGGGAAGATGTGGCTAGCAGGGTTTTATAACAGTCTTATCTTCATTCCATTACTATTCAGTAGTTGTGTGGTGGAATACAGTGTGTGTTTACTGAGTTTACAGGTAGTACGATGCTAGAATACGCGGCAGATTTGCTGGAGAGAGACAGGATCAAAATTACCTTCACAAGCTAAGAGAAGAGGTTGGGGGGCTGGGAGGGAAGAACGCTGTCGTTCCTTAAAGAGCCAAGTTGTTCTCTACATAAATTAAGTACAAGGATGGTAAGTCATTGGTTAAGCAACAGTTCTGCAGGAAAAAATCCTGGGAATATCATGGGTCACAAGCTGATGTGGGTTGACATGTCATATCGTAGAGTGACAGATGTGATTTTGGTACACGTGAAGAGGTACATGGGCTGAAAGAGCTACAGCTCAACTGTTGAAAAGAGAGACGTTCTCCGGCATAAACTGAAATACTGTGTCAGTAAATTTCAAGAGAGAGATGAGACACTGGACATATCTAGAGGAAAGGAAGCAAGAATGATAGCAGCCCTAGAGAACAGTACCTGAAAGGAGAGATTGTTGGGCGTTTAAGTTATCTGGCCTTTGTAGATATTTGCCCTGAGATTAACTGCATTACTTGTATTCACAATCAGAGGAGCTCAGGGCAACAGACTTAGATGTGAATGCGGCAAATACATATGCTTATCAGTTTCCTGTGGCAGTAAGGTTCATAGTTAATTGCATATGACATTAAAAAAGTACTTCCTTTTATTGTTTTGCATTTTAGTGTATTATGCTGTAAGAGGGGAAAATGGTGTAAGATGAAGTATCATTGACATAATGGCAACAACACATCCTTAAATGTACTTCTTTGTTTTCACCACTGTTCTCAGTTTTGCAGTGTCCCACAGAGGCTGTGACTGTCAGTATACACAGTTCTTCAGGTGTGCTCATGTTATGTGATTTATATGACATTGCAGAATTCTCTATCATCATCCTCCTGTTATTTATGTAACCTAGTTATGATTTTACTGGAGTTTTGAGTAAATGTGCACAGTGAATAACAGTCATCTTAGGGGTCTCTGGGTTTCTGATTCCATTCCTTGTATTAATTTAAAAGCTTGCAAGGGAAAAGAATATTTTGTCGTTTTTCCACCTGTATGTTACTTACCACTTCTTCAATTTGAATTTCATTTGCTAGTGCGTTGATATTTTTCTCTCTCCTCTTTAGGTCTCTCTCACATTTCTCACTGCCTGATCCTCACAAACTGCCTAGCGTTGTGTCCTTTGCAAACGCTAACAATAAACTGCTTATCCATTGACAAGACCATTAAGAAGTAAGCTGCCCATGACTTTAATATGAAGCTGGACTCTAATCTTAGGCCAGGATTCATCCTACTTCAGTTTAGGCACTTAATTCAAGTTGGGCTGCTAAAAGTCTAAAGGCCTTATCACTGAAAAGGGAGTCATCTTGAGAGGTGATTTAACCCACCCCAGAAGTTGTCAAATCACCAGGTGTGTTCAGTGATGATTTACAGATTTCAGTAATAATCACTGCTTACTTAAACGTATTGTGATAAATCTAGACCTTGTTCCTTCCTGTGATTAAAACCATCTAATCTAATCTAATCTAATCCTAATCTTTGTTCCAGAGAATTTCTTAACACGTTGCAACCTTTCATTTTACAGCTGTTTAGTTTCAAGCAAAGTTCATTGTGTGAAATGTAACAGAGAGCTTTTAGAAGACCAGTAATTTTTGTCATGTGGTCGTGTTTATTGAAATGTTCAAGAAGTTACAGATCAGTGAAATGCTATTTTCCTTTGTAAAATCAGTAGCAATTAGACAGGATTTTCTACTCCCCAAACTAAATGTACCTTCTGTATATTCTGTGTTTTCCACTGTTGCTACTTCTCAATACCTCACTACTCAAGGAGAAATCATTGTTATTGCCAGAAAAAGTTTATAGAGAGCAGAAACCTCCTGAATGTTTTGAACAAGACAGGTGCGTGCAAAAAAAAAAGGAAAATCATTTAGCTCCCAAACAGTGTAATTATCTTCTTTAGCCGCTCCCTTGGCCTGTACAAATTCTGTTGTAGGCCTCTTATTTCTGATATGCTTAAGGAATATTTTATTGTTTATTTTTAAATCTTTTAATGTTTGTTCTTGGAAACCTACTTTTGCACTTTGCAATTTCCTCTTACTTAACGCCTGCTGAAGTTTAAGTTCCTGTTTATTGGCTTCCCTGGGATCATGTTTCCAAAATTTGAAGGATTTCTGTTTGGTTGAAATAGACTCTTGAACCTTGCCATTCATCCGGTTTAGCTTAATCCTGCCTTCCTGGTTCCCTTTCTTGCACAGCACACAAGCCTTCAGAGACAGTTCCTTCTAAAGCACTGTCATTATTGCATTTGCCGACTTACAGTTTTGCTTTTAGGATCTTTACGACTAATCTATGTTTACCAAGTGTGTGAATTCCACCTTTTTTTAATTGCAAAAAAAACCATCAGCAGCTCAGAAATACGAGCAGAACCCACCAAGAACAAGAGGTAGGACAGAGAAACCAGTAAGATGGGGGAAGGGGAGCAGGAGAGTATTTACTCTTCCCACTCTTGCTGTACGACTGAACTGGAGGTGGAGAGCCAAGATGTGTGTCCTTCTAAAAACAGCAGTGTATAATGCATCAATGATTGGAGCGGAATTGAGAAAAAGAAGACCGATGTCAGGGCATGATCTTAACAACGCTGTAGATAGCCAGACTTTCGCCAGCTGCACCACAGGATTAGGTGACCGGGTTGCTAGACACAAAACTGCACGGAGGTCCCTCTGCCCAGTAGAATAGGATGGGACCGGCAAATTTGCTGGATTGTCTGTATGATGTCACATCTGCAACCCTTTCATCTTGTCTAGGAAAGGAAGAACTTGCAGTAGCTGCATTCAACATTTAATTGAAGAAGACAGAGCTCTGTAGGCATAGAATTGAATTGCATCTCCTTTGGCTGGCTTAGAAGTAGATGCTACTTTCTAGGATTTTATTTTTTTTTTTCACTTGAGACCACTGGCTTTGTCTTTTAACATTTGATCTCTGGAGCCATCACTCATCTCTCTGGTGGCGTTCTGTTTCCTTAGAGCACTGCTGGAATTCAGCCAACTCCATGTTTTGGTCACCACCACAGACCTATGTGATTGCCATTTCCTCCCCTATCACACATTGTGAGAATGTATTACTCCTGTCTCAGAGCAGAATCAAACCCAACGCTGTCATTAACTGTTTGTGCACAGAACTTAATTGGTTCAGATTTAAAAGATTGTCAGAGTCTTTCCATTTTCTTCTGTTTTTCAGGAGAGGATTTAGTATTTTAGAATACTTTCAGTCATTCTAGGACCTGGAAATTGAAAAGTTGTAGGGTAATTTAGCCATTCAGGGTCTTCCATTGGTTTTGCAAACTGGTGAGAAAAGAATATTGCCCTTCATTACCACATATAGGTTATGAATGTCTCTGTGATCCAACAAGCGTAGAGGCTTCAGATTGTGAGGACAGTAGAGGCTTGGCCATCTTATTAGCGCAGTAAGCTCACTGGACAGAAAAAAAGGGTAAAAGAAGCGCTTATTTTTTGAATAGTGATATATGCACATTTCTTCAGTACAGCTCTGATGTCACAAACAGATAGCTCCTATCAGACTATGTAAATCTGAACACCCTTTGGAGGACCTCTCACTGCCTGCAGACATAATGCAACATTGATGGTCATGTAGCAACTCTAGATTCTGCAGTTGAATATGTGAGGTTTATTCTAGCAGCAAAACTCATAATCTAACAGGTATGTGCTTGTGCAAAGCCACGTTTTAGATTGTGCGCTGAAATTTCTTGCCAAGCTTCTGTAGGTTCTGTTGTAACAGAAGCCAGGCTAGGTGGACACGGTGTGATCCTTCTGTGTCAAAATGTTTACATTTATGAATATTTAGGCATCCAGGCAAACTGCCCCACTTTTCAGAAGTGCTTAGTTCCCACTGCTGTCTAACATACATGGGACCTACCAAAACTCAACACCTCACAAAATTAGACGGCTTTTAATTAGGTGTCCAAACGCTGGACTCAATCATTTATGTCTCTGAGACAGTATCTTGCAGACCAACTCACAATAAATTGCACTGAGCCATTTTTAATACTTTACATTCCAGAAAGGTAAGGCTTAGACATTTTGTGTCCAGTCCAGTCCTGTCTGGGTCAGTACCATCAATATTATGCAGGACTGCAATTTTCAATGATACTTGTATTTGCCATTATTTGTATTATTTGTTATGTTGGATATTTGAATGACTTGCATATTGAAATGTCAATAATACAATAATCTATAGATTAACAATGCCTTTTAGTGTATGCTTTGTATTTAAAAGCCCACTCTTGCAAACACCTCATGGGCAACTTCTCACGCTTACATTTATCTTTCTAAAAGTATGTAGTGAAAGCTGGTCATAAAAGTTCCTTCGATGGTCAGTAGAGAGAAAGTCATCACTATGGGCTGATTCAGAAGTCTGTAAGATAAATGGATAGAGTTACGTTCCGAGGATGTCTTTCCATTAGTTATGGAAGTAATTAATGGGGATTGACTTAATTTACTCTATATGCCTTTTTAATGGTTCAGTTAGGTGAGATAAATTTTGCCCTTTCTGTCAGCGGGATTCTTTTCAGTGGTATTGTCAAGATGATGACTGTTCTATGTGGCTTATTTTTTTGCAGGGTTGGGCCCGTATTGTTTTTTCTAAACGACTTGCTGTGTGCTTACATTGTTGCATGTTTCTTTTTCTGCAGCCAACATCTTGTATATGGCAAGCCAAGAAATGTTGAAGGTTGTGGAGAGAGACAGTACAACCATAAAGCAAAATTTAAAGAAGGTAACTATTTAATCCTCAGAGTTTTCATGGGAAGCGCACATCCATGGGGAAATGATGCATCCAGTTATATTTGTGCAAAACCAGAACTTCTGCAGGCTTGATTCTGATTTTGTGTTAGTGTCCTTCCATTGACTTTGGAGAACCCATTAAAGGGGTCACCAGTCGTTAAAGTGTCATTGATCCGCACATTTGTAGATGTAGCATTCCCCACTGCCAGACGTAGTATCCCATCTGGTACATTGTCCTTGGTGGAACAGAAACTGTGTATGTTCTGGCTAAGCCTGAGATGTGGTTCCCAGTGAGACCAGTAGTTACCTGGGTTCTGATCAGACAGGCACATGGCCAGCCAGGACATGAGTGCAAGCTGGTTGACCAAATCCTCTGACTTTGCAGCTGGACGGATCAAGCAGAACGTGTACCATCTGCATTGTGGGCTGTCAATTAATATCATGGGATTCTGCAGGCTTGATTTTTTCATGGTATCAAAACATAATGGAGAGGAGTCAGCAAAATTATTATGGCTCCACAGTTTTAGCCATGCAACTGCAGTGTAAGAGAAAGATCATAGAATCATAAAATGTGTTGGGTTGGAAGGGACCTTAAAGATCATCTAGTTACAACCCCTCTGCCCTGGGCAGGGACACCTCACACTAGACCAGCTTACTCAAAGCCCCATCCAGTCTGGTCTTGAACACTTCCAGGGATGGGGATTGACAACTTCCCTGGGCAACCTGTTCCGGTGCCTCACCACCCTTACAGTAAAGAATTTCTTCCTGATATCTAATCTAAATCTACCCTGTTTTAGTTTGAGGCCGTTACCCCTCATCCTATACAGAAAGTGAAGTCCTTAGAGACTGGAGCTACTGCTATACAAGTAAATAAAGTAATTTAGTGGACCTTTCTCCTGCACTGAACTGTCTTGTCTGTATGGATTTATTATTGAAAGAGATCCTGGTACAGTTTTGATCTGGACCAATAGCATTCTTCCAGTCAATTCCCAGGCACGGTTCAGGGGTTGAGGCAGGCCAGGAGCTGTTCCTAATTGAAGTTTTGATGTGGTCACCCTGTTTTGGAAGCTGCATTTAATAGTGTGGCCATGGTCAGACAATTCCAGATGGCTTATGAGCCAGAAAACTGTCACATT
The DNA here is from genome assembly GCA_013396915.1 of Stercorarius parasiticus. Classification (NCBI taxonomy): domain Eukaryota; kingdom Metazoa; phylum Chordata; class Aves; order Charadriiformes; family Stercorariidae; genus Stercorarius; species Stercorarius parasiticus. The sequence goes on from VWZL01004122.1 coordinate 97,937, forward strand.
TAATAAACTACTATTGGTGCAGCCTCTGTGTAAGTAGATAATCAGGGTAACATATTATTCTACTGTGTCCCCTTCCTTCCCTCCATTTTTTTCGTATCATCCCTGTCTTTTTGCTGGAAGAATGGTTCCAGCACTTGGCACTGGCAGAGATTTTCCTTGGAGAATGGAATTTTCTAGGACAGATGTCCTACATCTCTGTAAGATTACTTTGTGCCTTGTAAATAGAAATGGTACAAAGTTCACTTCATAAATCAGTCTTTCTTTTTTTGGCTGAAAATGGATTTATTTTTTACTTATCCCATTTGCCTTCTTTGCACTTTGAAAGGTATGTTCAGATGTTTCAGTTCTAGTTTTTTTAAAGGAGTTGAAATAGAACACGTGAACAAAAAACGCTACACTGCACTAGGCATGCATGGTTTTTCACATTTTTGTTGCAGAGCATTCAAAGTTCTCCTGCACTTCAGAGGGAATTTCAGTGAAGAAACTGAAGGGCTGAGCTTGCAGATGGCAAATATTCTCATTGTCTTAAACAAAACTATCCATGGGTTGATCCAAAGCCCAATGAATTCAAGAAAAACGGTTGATTTTACTGACTGAATCACCGCTCCAAATGTCAGGGAGCTGCAGGGTCTGTGTGCTCCCTGAGGGAAAGGGAGCCGTGAGCCGAGGGTCACCCCAGCACAGGCAGTGTCCTCACCAAGCAGGGTCCAGTCCCACAGCACCCAAGCAGAGCGAGGTGACAGAGTCCGTCAACTGTCCCAGACAAGGCAAGGCAATGAACCAGGTCCAGCGTCCCTCCAGAGAATCCAGTCAGGAGAAAAAGGAGACAGGGCCAGAGACAGGACTAGAGACAAGGCTATAACGTGGGTCCAAAGTCCATCAAGAAGATGTGACCAAAGACACCTCTCTCATGAGTAAAGCTGAGAGACCTGGGTCTGTTTAGCCTGGAGAAGAGAAGACTGAGAGGGGATCTCATCAATGCTTATAGATCTCTAAAGGGCAGGTGTCGAGAGGATGGAGCCAGACTCTTTTCAGTGGTGCCCAGCGACAGGACAGGGGGTACCGGGCACAAACTGGAAGACAGAAAATTCCATCTCAATATGAGGAAAAACTTCCAGAGCACAGGAACAGGCTGCCCAGAGAGGTTGTAAAGTCTCCTTCTCTGGAGATGTTCAAAACCCACCTGGATGCATTCCTGTGCAACCTGCTGTAGGTGATGCTGCTCTGGCAGAGGGGTTGGACTAGGTGATTTTTGAAGATCCCTTCCAGCCCTTACCATTCTGTGGTTCTGTGACATGACAGAAGGCAAACTGCAAGGTGGGATCCATCCAGGTGACGTTATGTACAGTGTGGGTCCGATGTCAATCTAGGACACAGGGCCAAGGCCAGGGCTGGAGACGGATACTCTTACAATGTAGCCAGAGAGGTAGAAACTAAAGGCGAAGGACAGAGATGGAGACCCTGGGTCCATGGGCAGGGAGGGTGGGTTGGGGTCCCAGGCAGGGCCGGTGAGGCCTGTTGGTGCCCTGAAACTGCAGGTAAGACTGCAGGTTACCGTGTTAGTCAGGTACAAAAGTGAAGAGTTTGCAGGAGCAAGACTTCAGGTGCTTTTGGAAATTTTAATCACAAGCACACGTGCTTGAAGTTAAGCATAAAAGCTTCATTGGATGAGGACGATAGTGGTGACAATCAGCTGCAGCTCCAGTGACTTCAGATGCTTCACATTACAAAAATGCTTATTTTTTGTACTGAATGAAGGCCCATAGCCAACAGTAAGAGTTTGCAGGTGTCCTAGTCTGCTTCATCTGTGCTTTTGTTGATTCTGTCAATCTAAGCGCGGCTTTGGCAGGCAGGAGCTTTTTTAAACCTGTGTTGACTTTCTTTTATTGATTCTTCTATGTCCTCATATTTTCAAAGTGGCAAACATACTCAAGAAAATAAAAAGCTGCAGCAAACTCATAAGCAGTTGAGAAACTGAAGAAAAAGCAGCTCTAGAAATGAAGCTAATGCTTCTCTTTTTTCATCTTCTAGTAATTTCTGGGAATGTAAGAATTAAGGAAAAAATTTAGAGTTGGCATTATGTTAAATTTGAAGTATATTGACAATAAAAATGGGCGTAACTTATAAAGGTTGGAAGTTTATAAAAACAGGAACTATAGCCCAAGTTGCTATAGAACTGGCAAGCTGTCACTTCAAAAAATTTATACTGTTTAGTAGTCGCTGTGATCGTATGCTAAAAGCCAATCTTAACACCTGGCTTTGCCAGCTGCTGTGGAATAGAAAAGTTATTTCTGGATCTTATTTGCATTCTGTGATCTGAAGAAGAAAGAAGAAGAGACACTAAATTATTCCAATCTTTCCATGCCCAGGTTTAACTATAATTATTACTAGTTAGGGACCAGGAGAAATTTTATCTCCAGGCACCAGATTCTTAGTCTAACAATGCTAATTGCTCAGATTTATGTTGGAGGAATGGGAGCTGGAATATTGTTTGGATAATTAAGTGAGATATTTCACTTACAGTCTTCTAAAGACAGAAGTGCACATTAAATAGCAGTGGAACTGTATGAGGAGGATGGAGATCTGTCTTCTAACAAAGTAATATATGATAAAACATTTAAAATAATGGCTCTAAAGCTATTTGTCTGGATCAAGCAGTACATGAGTGTAGGCTTCTTACTGCAATGACACAAGGAGATGTGATAAATCACAAAATCCAAACAAATAAGGTAGGGGATTTGTTCAGCTTTGATGGTTAATTATCATTAGCTCACTGTGTCTAAGCCAGCTGAGCTACCTTCTTTCACTGTAACAACACCAACTCCCTGTCCTAACAGAAACTGGAGGCAAAGATACTACTGCGCTAGAGGAAGTTTATTGTAATTGTTGCTCAAAAGGAAGTGGGTGTAATTCTGTATTCTTAAAGGATGGATCAGCATTGAGCATCGCAGAGCTTTTACAAATAGAATAAAAATTAAAAAAGGAAAGGGAAAATGGTTATGTTGGGCATTCACTAGCATGCCTGGGATGAACAATGATATTTCCATGTAGAGGCTCTCTACGGCACTTCACGTTTTAAGTCTGCATCATGCCACATTCATTGCTTCATTTTAAGACTTAGCCTTATTGACTCTTTTTCTGTCAAGTAAGATTATAAACCTGTTGCAATCAAGAACATATTGCATTAAAGGGTAAACCTAGAGTGCTTACAGAGGAAATGTTGTTTAAAAAAAAACACCGCTCAGATTTTATATTTATCGAGATATATTTTGTTCATTACTCCATGTGTAATACACAGTAGTCCCATGTTGAAGTATAGCATCTGCTCCAAAGCCCATCTAAATCAATAGAAGAGCTCCCACAGACTTCAGGAAGTCTTGAATCGGTTTGGCAGTGAACTTTCTGTCGTGGTTCATAATTTCTTAAGACCATAAATCATCTCCTCCAGCAACTGAAGATCATGATTCTTTTGGTTAGCATGTTAAACCAAAAAAGGTTTGTGTGCTCCTCGAGTTCAGTTGTGCCAGTGGTCTGGTGTAGCAGATACATGGATTGTGTAAGGAAAAAGACATCTGAAATAGAGATACAAAGATGGAAAAAAAAAATCTGTTGTCTGAGAAGAATTATTTTTAATCAAATGGGAAAAAGTATAAACTGGAAGCTTGTGGACACATGAACCTATTTTCACTCAGGTTGAGGAAGTCTGTATTGTGGGTGGCTTATAACCACCCATGTATAGATGGTTAGGAGGGAAAGGAATTCAGTTTTGAAAAAATTAAATGAATGAAGTATATGTTTACCATTTCCTGCTTATTTCAATGGTGTATTTGAAATTTAAAGTAATACAAGTTTATATCACTCCAGTAATGCCACAGAAAATGTATTCCCCAAAAGTATCAGCTAAACAGTAATAGGCAGAGATTTTGAATAAAAATTGCAAAAATGAAATATTTCCTTTGCACAGGAAAGTGCTAGGTTTTTCTTTAAAAAAAAAAAAGTCTTTGCTAGAGAAGAATTTTAAAACGGAGCAACCAAGAACTGTTTTGACCCCTGAAGCAGCTGTTTTCATGTTGCCCAGTGTTTTTGTTTGACATCCACAGGGATTTAGTAATTATTCCCAGTGAGAGGAGCATGACGTGAAGATAAGTAGTTAAAAGAATGCTACAAATACTTTGCTTACCCACAGCCTGAGTGAGTTGCTTGCCTACATTTGTGAAAAACCTTCCAAACACTCTTTCTGAATAGGTGCAAAGTGGTCTCTTGAGCCAAGAACACCTCTTTTTTGGCTGGTCTCACATCCTTTTTGGCTTGCGCTCCCTGGAGGTGCAGAGTTGAAGTTAGGGAAGTTACACATGTGCCTGGGGCATTCGGTGCCTGTGTCATTTAACTACAAGAACAACCTTCTCTTTGAAGCACCCGGAGTGCCTGATCAGGGACCAGCAGTTTCTCTCCCCGGTGGAAAAGGGTCCCAGTGAGCATTCATAAAGTTCAATGTACCACAATACACTTATCTGTGGTATTTCACTTTTTCTGTGACTGAGCTCCTGTTACCACTGCTCATGCTGTGTGGTATTCTAATAAAGAAGCGATGACATGAATTTCCAGGGTTTTGGGGATGGATATAAGGTGTGTGCTCCACACAAGGAGCAAAGACAGAAGTATTTCCCCAGCCTTCTGAAGTATACTTAAGAAGTTACCATCCAACCCTTACTACCCCTTAATCGCTTACCTTCCCTCCCTCTGCCACAGAACTCATTGCACAGCAGTGAACAAAATTGCCATTTACAGCCAGATGCTGATGCTGCTGTTGCAAGAGAAATCTGACTGATTCATTTAGATAAAGTCCCACTGAATGTAGACAGTGTCAGGCTGATATTCAGAGGGAAATACTGTTTGTAGTAAATATGGTTGGAAGAATCTGACCCGGTAATAGTATTGCTTAAATAGTGGCTTCAGGTCTGTTTGGTTTTATTTTGGTATTTATACAGACTTGACTTCTGAAATATTCATGTTCCTGGCACATCTAAATATATACCCTCGAGACGCTTTTAAGTCTTTAAAAGTAACATAGATAGTGTAAATCAGTTAATCACCCTGGTTTGTTGACAAATCCTGTGCATCCTTTATAAAAGCCCATTTTTACTTTGCATTGAGTTTGGCCCTTCCTTATCTGTGAGAAAGTGGAGATAGAAGTGGCCTCGCATGATCTCTTGGGGTCTACATGCAGGGCTGGCGGTAGTATCGCTAACACACTGCAGCAAAGTTAAAGAGAAGCCCTTTCCCCTTCCTCAGTTTACCAAATTTCCAGTTAACACTGACAAAGGCATGAAAACAGGGAGCCTACAGCCTGCCCGTTTGGTAGAACACCGTACCTGACGCCGAGGAGAGGAGTAACGCGTCTTGAATCACGTGGAAAGTAGCCACTACGTCTGGCTGTGTCTCAGGGTTTGCGTCTTAATTTCTCTGAGACTAAAATGTTTCTCCACTCCCTTTTTGTTTATTGTTTATGTTGGTTTAACAAAACTGGACACGTTCCTTATGTTAAATAAAATCACTCCAAATACTTGAACTACCATTGCACCCTTACTCTAACCCCTACAGGTTAGTATTTAAAAATAGCATTGCGTACCCCAGATTGTCAACTGCCTCTTCTCAAAACGGTCCAGCAGAAAAAGTTTGGCTTTGCACTGCCCTTGGAAAGTTGAGAAATCCCAGTTCTGGTAAAAGAAGCTGAGAAGCAAGTTCCAAAGACCTTGCCATCAAACCAGCTGATCTCAACCATGGCAGGATCACGAGGAGAGAGAGATGGTGTCTTAGAGAACCAGATCCCAGAGCATTTAGGGCATCCTAGGGCAATGCCAGTTCTTTGAATTCTTCCCAGAAACTGATCAGTAAAGCCAAAGCACAACTGAAGCAAGCCCAAGAAAAAAGCATGTCCCAAACCAGTCTGTTCCCATGTCGTTTATACTTTTCTTTTGGCAGGATAAGGTGGAGACGCTTCCATAATTCCAGAGAAGCTAAGTCATTTTCTATAAACCTTGATTGAAACTAAAATTGATTCTGGGCTAATGCCTTTTAAACTAGTTTTCGTCCAAAAGCAAATGAAACTATTCGCTGGTTAGTGGGGAGAGATGTCACCCAGAGGGAAGCTGCTGTCTCATCCAGTGAATGCCTGGGGGAGTAATACTGGTAAAAGTTGATGTATTGGAGAGAAGGATTGCAGCAAGGACACTGGTACGGTCTTGTGTGCCATTGCACGTGTGCCGCTAGTTTCTATCCACAGAGATCAGTCCTTCGCTCTTTGCCGTCAGCTGGAGTGGTGCCTGCCCATGTAATAAGATCCTAAAGTTTTTATAACATGGACCAAATGCCAGAGAGATAGAAGGAAGACAATATTTTTTAAGTTTTTGGGTTTGTTTTTCAGTGTTGACCTATGACAGCTACAGACAAGGCATACAAGAAATGTCTCTGTAATTTATACTTCTGTGAACTGTCATACATGCTAAAACAAGTGCCAATGGAGTCAACTGCAGGAAATCTTTATTATTTTCTTAGAAACTCTTTAAAATGTAAACATCCTGTTGATAGAAATCTCAGATTGTTCTGATGTTTACTTAGCAGCTGCCATCATTGTGCAGTGTCTGCGTACACATACCATATTACAGGGTACAAGGCTGACAGAGCCCCATTCTCATTTTTGTTTTATTTTACAGAAGCTAAGGCTGAAAATACTTCCGAGCAATTTAACGCTAAAACAGCGTACGAGAATGCAGCTGTTATTTTAAAACTATTTGAAACTTAGAAAATGCATAACTATTTCAAACACAGTATTGAAATGTTAATATTGGAAGATAACCCACATGCCCTTTACTCTGCCCTCATTGTCAGATCCTGAAAGAGGACACGTTTTAGTCACTCATAACGAGCAAGGTATTGCATCAGGGATCATGTAAAGTCCTTGTCATGTCCAGCGGCAGTTGCCATTTCCCTTCTGCGTCAGGAATACCTGGAAGTCTCAGCATTCAATATTGCAAAAGAATAAAAAAGTAATCCTCACAGCCTCGTGGCAGACAAGTTACAAAATGCAAATATTGCAAAGCTCAAGCCCAGAAGAAAAACAGAAAGAACCTTCTATTTACTGTTTTGTAAATCTGTTTATTTTTAAGCTAGTCTCATTATTTCGGGGGCCTGACTCACCGTTTTTGAACGCCTGGGTTGGCAGCAGCTTTCCATTGCTGGTACAGTGGTTGTGCTGACTCAGGATGTCTTTACAGCCACGCACAGTCCACAGGAAAATATGTACTTTACAGATCCGTGCAAATCATATAGTGCACGCCAGTGTTTCCTGCCATTAATGAAGATCCCATGTGCCTCTGGTTACACATGGTTCGTTAATTATGCCTGCTTCCATGCTGCAATAGCAACGCTCCTGGTGTTAAAATGAAGATGAGAGTATGTGGAGTTTGAAAACCTTTGTTTAAATATTTCTAAAAAGAAATCTGTCTAATATAATTGGAAAATAGGTAACATCCTAACATCTGAATATTTTGTGGCTGTGTGTGACATAGGCAAAGAGCACAGACATTTTGTCATTCAAAGGGTGACCCTCAATGCCACAAATGACAGTCAAGTATCTGTCAGGTTTCATAGGCCCTGGACCACCATCTGGATCACTGAAAATTTACACCTTAATTGCAATCCTGCTTTTAGATTTTATTGCATAATCCACTAATAGGGGAGCATTTTGAAAACAATTCTAAATTCCGTTGGCAGTGTGTAATTAACAAAGATGTAAGTTATAGATTTGCTGGCATGTGCACATAGAGACACACAATGCACACACCAACATCTGTACACGAAAAAAGCAGACAAAATAACTGCAGCGTCAAATAAAGTTCCCCACGTCTTCACATTGTAGAACTGTTCTCGGTTATAATGTACCCAAACTTTAATTGCATATAAAATCATAGAATCATAAGATAGTTTGGGTTGGAAGGGACCTTTAAAGGCGATCTAGTCCAACCCCCCTGCAATGGGCAGGGACATCTTCAACCTGATCAGGTTGCTCAGAGCCTCGTCCAACCTGACCTTGGATGTTTCCAGAGATAGGGCATCGACCACCTCTTTGCGCAGCCTGGTCCAGTGTTTCACCACCCTCAGCGTAAAAAATTTCTTCCTTATATATCTAGTCTAAATCTACCCTCTTTTAGTTTCAAACCATTACCCCTTGTCCTATCACAACAAGCCCTGCTAAAAAGTTTGTCCCCATCTTTTCTGTAGGCCCCCTTTAAGTATTGAAAGGCCGCAAAAACGTCTCCCCAGAGCCTTCTCTTCTCCAGGCTGAACAACCCGACTCTCTCAGCCTGTCCTCTAGGCAGAGGGGCTCCAGCCTTCTGATCATTTTTGTGGCCCTCCTCTGGACCCGCTCCAACAGGTCCATGTCTTTCCTGTGCTGAGGGCTCCAGAGCTGGACGCAGGACTCCGGGTGGGGTCTCACCAGAGTGGAGCAGAGCGGGAGAATCCCCTCCCTCGCCCTGCTAGCCATGCTGCTTTTCATGCAGCCCAGGATGTGGTTGGTTTTCTGAGCTGCGAGCGCACACTGTTGGCTCATGTCCAGCTTTTCATCCACAAAGTCCCAAGTTCTTCTCAGCAGGGCTACTCTCAATCCCTTCATCCCCCAGCCTGTACTGATAATGGGGGGTTGCCCCGACCCAGGTGCAGGACCCTGCACTCGGCCTTGTTGAACCTTATGAGGTTCCATGGGCCCACTTCTCAAGCCCATCCAGGTTCCTCTGGACGGCATCCTGTCTCTCAGGCGTGTCAACCACACCACTCAGCTTGGTGTCAGCTGCAAACTTGCTGAGGTTCACTCAATCACACTGCCCGTGGGATGAAGATATTAATCAGTACTGGTCCCAGTACAAACCCCGGAGGGACACCACTTGTCACCGATCTCCATCTGGACACTGAGCCATTGACCACTACTCTCTGGATGCAACCATCCAACCAATTCCTCATCCACCAAACAGTCAACCCATCGAATTCGTATCTCTCTAATTTAGAGAGAAGGATGTTGTGGGGGACTGTGTCAAAGGCCTTACAGAAGTCCATCTGTAAGACTTCCATATCTCCATCCATAGCTTTTCCCTGCTATTCCCTGCATCCATAGCTCTTCCCCGGTCCACTGATGTAGTCACTCCATCATAGAAGGCCACTAGGTTGGTCAGGCAAGACTTGCCCTTGGTGAAGCCATGCTGGCAGTCTTGAATCACCTCCCTGTCCTCCATGTGAATCATTTGGGTTGGAGAAGACCCTTAAGATCATCAAGTCCAACCATTAGCCTAACACTACCAGATATTTATGTGTGGACACCTGAATCGTGCTTTACATGTTTACTTCTAGGAGTCTACAGGTGCAGTAGGCATTAGGGGTGCAGATGACCCCATCAGAGTCACTAGAAATCTATTGAAGAAGTCAAGGTGGAATTTGGCCCTTAAACATGGATATCTGGTTTCATTTTGGGCACTGTGGAATATTTCCATCTGGCCTCCAGCTGTTTTGCCAGAAAGTTGTAGGTCCCCTGTAAAATCAGTCATACCTGCCACTTTCATGCAGATGCCTCAGATATCTAAAGCATCACAAATGGCAGAAGGCACTTAGGCAATTGAGTTCTTAGTGGAGCCTGAAGTGCAGCTTCACCCACCCTACAGTACACACATGTTGTTTCAGCTGAAGAGCTTTCTAAGCACCGATGGCTTTATTGAGTATGTCTTTCTTTACAGTGTCGTGGGAATTTGGATGCCTGGTACACATGTAAACACCACAATACAATTACCTGCATTTAGATCTTTTTACGCTGAACTGAACCCAACCCTGACGCTAGGAACAACTGATAGTTTGAGATATATTTGAGGAGTAGGGCTGGGAACAGAGGTTCTAGATTCATAAATAGTGGAGAATTTCTGGGGGAAAAAGCAACTAGGGTTGGAATTGAGATTCAGAATGGGATAGAGAAACCAGAAGACTAAAATTTCGACTTGTCAGTGCAAGAATAAAGGATGGACTTGGCAGGGACTAGAATAAGAAGCAGAAATAGTGGAAGTTGGAAATTACTAAGTAAGGAGAATAGATTTGAGGCAATGAGCCAAAGTGGGGTAGAGCAGTCCTGAGACCAGAAAGGGACAAGACAGAGGAAGTCATACTTGGAAAGACTGGACAAATGACTGGACAGCAAAGCCAGTAGTTGGTAAATATTCTGCCCTTTTCTGCTTGGAATGGAACCTAAATTTCCAAAATCTTACCGTTCTTGTTCTCAGAAGGTGTGTTTGGCTATATTTGCCTTAAAAACAGGAGCAGCACAATAGAAGAGAATTTGTAGAGATAAATAGTAAGTGGTGAGGACCTGATGTTCCCAGTGTAAGCATCTCAGAGGGTTGTTACTTCAGGCAACAGCTGTCTGGTCCCGTGGACTCAATGTCCACTAGCGACTGGAGCTCACTAAGTGTGATCCTGAAGAGCATCTTTACCTTAGTTTCAGTTGAAAGGGGTTTGTGCACTACTCCACAATGAGAACCAAAGCATGCTAAATCTGGAGAAACATGACATTTGCTTCAAAAACACAGAATAGATCCAAACTAAATCACCAATTTCTGTGCTGAACACCCCCAGCGTGACACCCAGCAGGAAACCGTCCCATGTTCCTCTGGCCAGAAGCTGACAGTGCTGCTCCTTCCAATTGCACCAGTACCTTAAGGGGCAGAGGCCTAAAGTAGCAGATCCAGAGGTGCTAACACTGTTGTAGCTGCCATGTGTGAGATACGTGGGTTTTGGTTTACCTCCTTGAAGTCTAGCAGGCTCTGCTAAAACCAGTTGATACTGCATTACCAAGCATTTCAAAGTTAAGTAACGCAGATCTTAATTCAGATACCTTTTATTTATGCATTAAGAGGTGGTCTGTCATTAAATCATCACTTTTCCTTTTTTTTCTCATTCATTAACCAAAAAAGCTGTGTAATGAAGGAGACGGCAGGATGCAGAGCTCCTACCTCATTTGTGACAGAAGCAGTAAAATGCCTGTTGAAAGAAACAGGGAACTATATGATGTAAAACCGGATAGCTTCATGGTAAAGGCACCTAAACCTCACATCCAAGAATGGGCCATTGGTGAAGTCATTAATGTTTTTCATAGGTGGTCACAGTTTGTCCTCAATTTTTTAAGCATCTCATTTAGCAGGCGATAGGACAAGAGGAAATGGCCTCAAGTTGTGCCAGGGGAGGTTTAGATCGGACATTAGGAAAAATTTCTTCACTGAAAGGGTTATCAAGCATTGGAACAGGCTGCCCAAGGAAGCGGTGGAGTCACCATCCCTGGAGGTATTTAGGAGACGTGTAGATGTGGTGCTGAGGGACATGGTTTAGTGGTAACTTGGCAGTGTTAAGTTAATGGTTGGGGTTGATGATCTTAAAGGTCTCTTCCAACCAAAACGATTCTATGATTCTATGATTTAAGACCTTGAAATCTTTTTACAGATATATTGACAGTGTTTCAGAGCACCCGCAAGTGAAGTCCAGGAGTGCTATCCTTTGGGCATAGTCAATACTGTGTAACGCTACACACAGTGGAAAACCAGCTCTAGGTGTTTCAGACTACACTAAACACTTTCAAATTAATGTAGTTGGACATTAATTTCTGTGCTCCCCATCTGCAAAATGGAGATAAAAATGGCCACTAAGGTGTTACAAAACTAAATTAATAAATGTGGTACGTGCCAGAGGAATGCACGTAAGAAAATAAATTCCGTCTGTAAACGATGAAATATATAGTAAATAAATCCTCAGACCACACACAGAATTTGAAACGAAAAGTACTGTCAAATAGCAGCTCATCAGCTGAACGTCATCCTGTCAGTGGACTGAATGAGTGAAGGATCCTTTGGATCATGCAATGAAAGATTGAACTGTAACACAAATATACCAGGGGCAGGCTAAGAATGCACATAAATCTTTTGTTTAGGCATTTCCAAATCTGTGAGTTCTCAAGTTTACAACCCTACCTGGAGAACAGCCCATTTCTGCAGTTCATGCAGACTAAGCCAAGTATTTTATCCACCTTTGTAAGTGTAAATGACTTTTCATCTTTTTCTAAATGATCCTGTGATGAGACTCTGTGCCCAGCCTATCAAAATGTCTAGTGATTTCAAGGACTACTCCATTAAACTGGAGTTGCTCCATTTCTTTTTTTCTCAGTTTCATAATCTTTATTTCTGTATCTGTTGGTAACGGAGCCCAGGGTTAAACATAATTCGGTCAGATGTTTGGCTTTCAAAAAGCCTGAATGCAGCTGGCCATTTTACATTGGCTTTTTTGAAGATTTTTTGTTGGCGTGACATCCTGTGATTTATGAATCGAAGACAAGATCAAAAGGAATTTCCTGCTAAAGCAAATGACATACCTTGTTTCCAGCAATCAGTGAGTGACAAAAGATGTTTGTTAACATGGAATGGTTTATGTTCTATGTTTTACATATCCATAGAAGTACAACTTCGGGTGTCTGTGCAAGTGAGATACTGTATTTTGGATACAGCCAATAGTCGGTAACGTCCAAGATTTGGGTACGCTTCAACAAGAGAAAAGCGAGTTAGACAAAAACTTGTAACATTTTGTGAAATGCAGTCTGGGCTCTTAGCCCACCTCTGCCCCAGTGGGTGCATTTATTTATATTCCACATGGCTACAAAAATGATGGAATTGAAGATTTTTGTGATGAAAGGAAAACTTCTTGTCCCCTAATTTATGTTAGCATTGCTCAATTATTCACTGAAGTACAGAAATGAAATATGAAACAAATGAGAGTAATGGAATTGGGCCAAGCTGTGTGTGTGATATGTTGAGCAATGAACATCCTTCTGGTACCTGCATTCAAACATTTTAGTACAGAATACTCATCATTAATCTTGTTCCTGTATAGTTTTAAATCTATAGGTTTTTACTGTCTCCTGGACAACCACTCTCCCTTAAATTGCTTTTTGGAAACTGAAAAACATTGCTATAGCATGCAAGTTGAGATGAAAATGGGAGAAAATGATGACTTCAGAAAGAGTGGCATTTGGTGTTTCTAACAGAGAAAAGACACTTCATAGAATATGGCATTAGCCTGGAATTTGTGACTTTTGTGTTTAGGTGGGCCCTGTAGCACCTGCTTCATATATGTCATTGATCAAGGTTGTTAGGGCAAGATCAAAACAAAATGGACTTTGGTAGAACTTCAGTTCCACATCACAACCCAAAAGAAAACACTCGTTGATCTCTGGGAGGTGCCTATGTTCTACATGGGCAGCACTTCACAAAGGTAAAGTTCTCCAAGCAAAAAAAGTTTTGCTTCTGAGAATGACCATAATAATTGCCATTATTCTGACATTATTCTGAGTGAATCACCTCCACTTTACATCTAACACCCGGGTTAAGAAAAATAGGTGCTCCTCCACTTAAGGCCCCAACTGGTCAGGTGCTTTGAGGTCACACCTTAACAGATGCCAGTGAGACTGAGCTACTCAAAAATGTAGAAGAACCTACTTACTCTTAGTTTATATCCAGAAGAAAGCCACAACGGTTAGCCCCTTCAGCTGGGACATAGCATCGGGTTTACTGGCGATTTTGCTATTTGACCAAATAGCTAGAAAGCTAACATAGAAACCAGCTAATAGCTAGGGGAAACACAGCAGCTCGCCTGGATAGGGGCAGACTCCATGGACAACTAGATGTTTTGATCCGTAGCAACAAATTTCTTAAGACAGACAGATGTTGGTCAGCAGGTATCTGTTTTCAGAGTTAAGCCCATATTGTTCTCCACAATTTTACAGATGAGGAAACTGAGTCACTGAACATTTAACTGACTTCATCATCATAATTGCAGACTTGGAAACAACCAAGAACTACCAATATGCTGTTCCTCACAGTGTATGTTGGGTAACGAAGCATCACTTATTTCCAAATCATTCCGTGCTCTTTTTTCAGATACTGGTTGCCTCATCAGTAACTTCTCACCTTAATGATTTGATATGCTTTGATTTCTAGCTGATTTTTTACTATGGAACGGGAGACAGCTGGTGTCCGCAGCACTACTATGATGAGATCAAAATGGATTTTCCAGACGGGGACATTCGACTTTGTGAGAAAGGGCTCCGCCACGCCTTTGTGCTAGATGCCAGCAAGGAGATGGCTGCCATGATCACAGACTGGTTACAGGATGATCTGACCAAATTATAAACGTGGATTCAGTGATTAACATGAAAATGATGTAATTATTTAGTGAACGTGTAATTTTTTGTGAGAGAGTCTGTCCTATTTTTTTCTGTCTATTATAGATTATGGCTTGTTTTCTATTGAGATGTTTTAGAGAAAGTTAAAGAGAGACTGGCTGGTCCAAGTTATAGTTTTATTGATTGAATGGTGATGTACCTTCATCCTGTGTCTTCAGGACTCTGCAGGAGTTGGCAGAGGGTGGAATATTTATTGTCTGATACTAGATTCACTGGCTACAAGCGTACCTGAGTTACTGCCACCTCACTTACCTGCTGGAGAACTGTCAGGGATGGGTTTGGGGCAGCCCAGCTGGCCTACTTTAGAAAGAAATGCCAGGATAAAAATCCCCCTGTGGATGGATGCCGGCAATGGATCCTGATAAGGCCTGACCCTCTCCACGCATCTCATCCGTCCATATAACCCTGGTGCATGAAGCCAGAACAGCCCAAGGCCCCAGGAGAACCCTAACGTTGTCTCCTCCAGGTCAGATGGGGTTGGTTGTCAGTCAGAGGTCAGGCTGAGTTCAGGATGAGTACAAGGGAGATGTGTGGATGAGGTGTGCAGTTTCTCCAAGTCTTAGAATTAGGGCGCTGATGGGACTCCACAGGGTATTAAAAATACCGGTAATAAGGTAACTGCGGCGGCTCAGGGAGGGAATACACATGGAGCTCTTGTCTGGAACATGGCCAAGTGTTTCATTTTTCGATTGACTGTAGAGAAGGTAAAGAATGCTGCTGGTCAGAAGTGCCACTATTAAAAGGTTAAAATGGATCGCAGAATCTATATATAACTACTTATAGGTGGCCTAGATCGCCTCATGGAGTCCATGGGAACAGTGCTTGCTCAGCAACCTTAAAGAATTGAACCACTTTTGATGCATACCTAAATTTCAGTTCTTTGCTCTAAGGACTGAAGAATGAAATTTTCTGCCGAGCCACAATTTAGATAGATAGGTTCACTGTGAGGAAATGGCTATTACTCTGCCATGTTTGCACCCGTGAAATGGCATGAAATGTTATTATTGAGAACCAGATCCTTCCTATAGCACGTGGCTGACAAGTACACCGTCCCTCGCATTTGTTCATTCCTCTCCTTTACAGATAGCAAAAAAAAAACCTAGAAAAAAAATCCTACCGCTTGTGATAACAGAAGTTCCAGGCGATAGCTAGAAATGAAAATAATGTAAGTACGGGGAGCAGAGCCAAATGTAACCAGGAAGAGCTTTCTAGCCATGAACCTGTGAAACAGTCTCGCTGTGGAGTTCGTAGAGACATTTATAAGTAAACGAAACACTACAGAATATAGCGAGGGGAAGTCCTGCCCTTGCAAACAGATGAATTTGGATGATGCATTGGGTACCTAACTTGCACGATTTATTAACAGCTTTAATGTGGTACTAGTGAGAATGGTACTGGAGAATGTTCTCTGTGATGCAGAAAGACCGATTAATTCCTTACTTTTCTTACACGATGATATACACACCTTCCACTTTTCTCTGAACCCTCCTGGAATCTTTCACTAATATTTAGAGCAATTTGTACTAGAATTTGGTTTCTGGGTATTTTGGACTAGTTTTCAAACCTGCAGACAGACAGTAGATTTAAGTGACCTTCTTTGTATCAGAAACTGGTTTAGCTTTTGAGGCTAGCCAGTGGCTTTTCAGATGACACTGCCGCGGAATGAAACAGATACTGATGCTTGAGGCAGAACTGTTGAGACCGCGCTTGCAGCAGCACGGGAAGGAACCAGATGCGTTCGAAATGAAGGGACTGTGCCCCGTGCCACCGATTCTGTTTACTGGGGAGTCACGGGACTTTCCTTCTTTCTACAGGGCCATATTCAGTCATGATCAAAACAATTCTCGTGCTCATTTTAGAAATCTGCAGTTGTGTGTGTCCGTGTGTGTTTTAACGGCCCCCCGACGCTGGCATGCATTCCTCTTGGAGGGCCTTAGGGCAGATGCTAAATGCATGCGTTGGCCTCGGTGCTCCCTGGGGCAGAGTGAAGGGCGGGGGTGTTCACATACATATATATATATATATGTACACGTATCCATATACATATGCACACGTTTGTATGTTAGCAGCATAAAAAATACAGTTCACGTGGTTGTTTGGGTTTACACGTTGATGTGGTTGAAGAAACCCTTTGTTCTTCACAGTGTACGGAATCGGGTCATTGAGCCAGGACTCAGTTTGTAAAAGTTCCACTGTTGCAGTGGATCTTCTGAGGACAGGAAAAATCTTGCGTTAACCAAAGATGACAAGCAACTATTAAAGCCTGGAAACTGAAGCACCTATGAGAAGCAGTTGTTTACAGTGCATTATTCGTATACTTTGTATGAGGAATTAATTTAGCAATACTTGTACTTGACTTGTGTATGCCTTTTATAAAATGTTAATCCGTTATAATAAATCCTACTGACTGCATTAAGACCTAAACTGAGATTAGATCTGGTCAGTGATGACCATATCTACTGCAGGATAATGCCTTACGATTTTCTTAAATGAATTTTCTCTTAAGATTATCAAAAGCGTATTGATTCAATTGCTACCTTCCTCCTAGATGCTGTTACCGTAAGGCTAAAAGATCTGAAAATTTGCTACTCTAATCATTGCAAAAAAGCACGGGTCTAGTTTTCACAGCTGTATTTCCTAAGGGGAGCAGATCTCACACAATGAGAATCCAGCTCCTCTGAAGCCCGTAGTGTTCACCATGACCCCAGGCAAAGAGTGTCAAAAGTGCTTATGGTCCAAATGTGCCAATTTACCCTGAGAACACAGTGTGGTCTTGCCTATTTTAGACTATTTCAGAATTCTTGGGAAACCTATCGCAAATGAACTGACTGTATGCAGTAGCACCTCATCTCTGTCGTTCACATTTGTGCTTAATCCTCACCACGCGCGTTATCCTGCTCGTTTCAATGACTTCGACTCATGTTCAAGTGTTTTGCTGGATCGATACCTTTTATGAAAAAGTATGCAACTCCAATAACAAAAATAAAGACATTTATGGTAAAATGTAACCGGATTCTTTATTTTGATAACTTTTTTGGTCTTGGTTCACCTTCTTCATTACTTCGTGCATACAAAATTTACAAAAATACTTGCCAGACCCCAAATTTCACATGCGATGCAGACGTTGGCAAAGTGCAGAGAAAACCAGTGGGGGGTAGGCACCTGACTCCCTTAAGCATTTTTATCCAGAGCCGCTCCAAAATAATCGATGTTTGTTTCCCTTTGCTCCCTCCCACTCCGTGTTTGCTGCTGTGAGCGAGCTATAGAGTGTGTGGATTAGGGAGGTTCGTCCCTTCAGGAAGCTCCATGAGTGCTTGCCCAGTGTTTATGGTGAAGAATTTGGAGTTGGACTCCAAGCTAAACACCGGTTTCTGGACTCGGAGGAGACAGACTGCATACATGAGCCACGACAGATAATCTCTTCTCTGCAGCTGAGGTCATTTATGTATTTATTTTACAGAAAATTGGTTTATACATGCATCCACTCCCCGTCCCTTTCTTTGGTCTAGCTAAGTGCCAGCAAAGGCTTTAAACAAGATGTTCAATGATATCATTAATAAAGTTGCTCAAACTGTTACTAGGTTTGGATAAACTTAGTAGACCCAAGGGGCTTGTTTTACCGTGCATCACAGGTCACACTCAGGCTCCCAACTACAATGAGTTCCTGAGGCTCTTCGCTTGCAGGAAAATGTTCTCTTTCTTGGCACGTTTACAAAACAAGAACCCAGAGAGCGTTTGTGAGCGAGCAGGAATTGTTAAAGCAGGGTATATTTCTGGAACAGCTGGTGGGGTTTGGGTACTCGCAGCAGATGGAGCAGCCGCCAGAAGCGAGCGTTGCTGGGGGCAGCCTCATGCCGGCGTTACGAAATGGGCCGACACGCGTGCGCGGACGGGACAGGCGGGGAGGGATTTAATTAAAGGGCTCTTTTCAAGTGCTTGCGCTGATAGTAAATGGCCTAGGTTTTTCCATTCCACCTATTGCAGGAACGTGCTTGCAGGAAAGTAGTTGTGCTGTGGAAAGTGGTTTGCGGCAGCTAATAAAAATGCAGAATCTTGTTTAAAACATCAGAGTCGCTCTGTATCTGACTGCAGCGTTTGCCAGGCAGACACTCGAAGGAGACTTTTTTTTGCCACCCGATTTGAAGCATTTCACAATGGAAGAGGCAGCGGGGGGTGACCCCCACTCTCCCAGTTCATGAACATCTTCGACAAACTCGCCTTAAAGCCCCCGAGCTCTAAAATACGCTGTGCTCCATCTATTAAGAGAAATTGTTGCGTATGAAGATGAGGTGGCTTGGAATTGGGAAAAACAGGCTTTCCCAGCGTTTTTCCCTAATGGGCACCCTTAAAATTTGGTAAGGGTCCAGCTGTTCCAATCTAACGTGTTAGGAACAGGAATACCATTTACAGAATATAAATGTTTTGAAGTGTTAACATCACCCGCTCTCATCATGCAGGGGGTACTGCAACTCATCACTGTTTATCAGGAAGGAACCTGCATTTTCACCCACAAAAAAACCTCGTAGGATTTTAAGCATCGAGAGTGAGATGGAGTGTTAAGTCCAATTACAGCTGCAGTACAGCCCCAGTAAAGCCCAATAGGACTGTACACAGCTTAGGGAGACCCAAGTGATGGACTGACTGAGACTAGGACAACAGAGGGGACAGGACATGAAGGAAGAGCTTCAGTACCAAAGCACGGCCTGCAAGACAGGAGTTCCCTTTTATCCCTGTATCCCTACCAGTTTGCACCAAAACAGGACAGTCCAACACAGCAGGATTCCTGTGCAGTTAGCACTTGGTGACTGCGAGGATTTAAGTTTTCATAGTAATCAAAGCATGCCCGCCTAGTATCAGTGACTGAAAATAAGATGAAATTTTCATACTAGAATACGTTGTGACAGCAGTTTTGCCCCACAGCAAACACATGTCCCAGTGATGTCCCCAAGGACCTTCTGAATCGGCCTGCATTACGGAAGACTACGTGGGATGGTACATGAGAGGCTCCAGGTAAGTCTCAAGCTGGTGCTACAGCCTGGTCTAACGCCTACTGAAGATAATGTATATGTTAAAACTAACTTCACTGGACTTTGGGTCAGGTGCTAAGAGGAAAACTGTCCCTCCAAGCAAAATAGACCTGGCTTACCAAACTTGCCCCCAAGTCATAAAGCAGTGCTCCCAAAATTAATGTCTAAATTGTCTGATCTAACTTAGGTATCTAAATGTAGGGGTACCAGATCTCCCTCAGGAGGTCCTGGCAGGCACCAACTAAATTTTACTACATAAGGGACTTTTAGGCATTTGCTTTAGGGTTAAGTCACTGGCGCCCGAGTCAGACTGTGTCCTGTTTTAGCGATGCTCTGCGTTTTCTACCGCTGTATCACTGTGTGACCTTGGGCATCTCACCTGTCATTGCTGTGCCTCTGATTTCTCCCAAATATAAACTGACCATGACAATACTTGGTTTTCTGAGTGTATGTGAGGATTAACTAGTTTTCATGGTAAAGCGCAAGAGCAGTCTGAAGTTCATACTGTTCACGCTATGGGCTAAAAACCTGTCTCCACTGAACGCAAACCTACCACTCCCACTGATCTCAGCGAAGACATGACAGGAACCATTTGCTCTCACCCTTTAATGTTTTGTTGAAAATAACTTGTTACTACTTCCCTGTAAAACTGCACATAGAGTGGGCAGGGGGCACGGTGGCAAATGCCATCCTGCATCCCTCCATGGGCCTACCGGGAGAACTTGTGCCAAAAGACCCTCTCAGCCGACGTGGCTGTAAATGGGCATGTGAGGATGCAGGAGACTGCCCAAAGGGTGGCTTGTGCCTGGTATGTCAGTCCATGTGCCACTGGGAACAGAAATCACCATGCCTCGCTCCAGCTGAGCCACGTGTTTGCGTGGCTGTGCTCAAGGTGAAGGGACAGCCTAGAAAATACCAGCGTTGTAAGAATTAATTTTTCAGTCCTTCAGGCAAACCTCGCTCATCAGTTCTCCATGTGTTTCTCCTGGGTCTTCAAACTTAAGGTTGCTCTGCTGTGACTGAGCAGGCATGTCAGTTACCTGACATATCAGGTATGTCTTGGAGACTTCTTCTGAGCTTCCAAACGTGCCCTACTCCACACCTGCGTGTTCACAGTATTGTATGCAGCAGGGACGTAGCAGAGGCAGTCTAACCCTGTTGCCTCCCCTCGCTGTCTCCAAGGCACTTTGGTGATGTCCTTTGCAGGAAAGCTGATGTCCTTTGATGTCCTAAAGCAACTCACTCTCCCTCAAACTTCTGACTTTGCAGCTGTAATGCCCTACCGAAAGCAGGTGAAAAAAAGTTCCACAGGTATTTGACAGCCCCTCCCAGATTGTGCATTAATTTTATGTGATGGATTAAGCTAGTCTTGCAGATTCCTTGCTTTCTGGATGTCCCATAACTTTTAGAGTTCACCTACTAGGAATGCAAAAGGGTTTCATGTCCCATGGTGCTGTATTTAGCTATTTAAAAAAAAAAAAAAAAATACTTCGAAAGAGGGAGGGATGGTCAAATGAAAACCAATTTACAATTAAAAGCAATCTTTGGCAAAAAATCTGCTGCAGTAGTGATAGCCTAATCTCTGGAGTACTGGGCGATATATCACGTATACCAGTGGCACCTAACAGGAATGAAACTACCAGACCTGATTTGGGGGAAAATAACTCTCTACTACATTTTTCCAGGTATTTTTTTCATATCCCAAATATTGAAATTCCACATTTCTTCCTCATTTCCAAAGGGGACGTGTTCACCAGACCTAACCAAGTCGGGTTCCTCCCTCACCCCTCCAGAAGAGCGTTGCTTTGGGGTCCCTCCGCGGGGACCACGGGGAGCCGGGCACCTGCAGGGCAGAGTCCTGTGCCCAAGTCAAACCTATCAGGCCGCCTTTGTATGACCACAGGCACGGTGTGGGCAGGGGATATTCTCCTAACTCTCATATTTACCCCCTCAATACAATATTTCTGAGCCTCTAAAGCTTTCTATTCAAGCCAATGGCGAGAATCCCGTTTGGCTGGTTGGAGCTGGGATAGCTATTAGTCACAGCAGGTGAACTGTATTCAGAAACACAAGGAAGAAAAGGGATGTACATTTTGGTGATAAATCCATCACAAACACTTACTATTCTGTCTTTTTTTTTTTTTTTTTTTTGGGAAAATACCTGAGGTTACCGAGGAAGGCAGTGTGAAATGGATGGCTCTTTCATTTTGGTTTTAACATCTTAGGTAGCCCAGGAATTGAAGGTGACTTACGAAGGTTGCTGTGAAATGAGCCATCTGGTTTCGGGACACAGACGCAAGTCTTCAAAAGAAAGAAGAATCTTGCCGAGATCTATTTATCAATAAAATATTTAATAAACTTATCTGTACAAAATATTAAAAAGGTTATTGAAGAGTATACAAGAATACTTATTTAACAAATATATACTGCTATATAATATATTCAAGAAAATATAGATTGCTGTTTACAGTTCATTTACAATCCCATATGTACAATCTATTTAAACTTTAGAATACATACAAACAATGCATTTACACCGTCACTTACAGAGCTATCTTCTTTAGAGATATTTCACACACTCAGACCTGAAAAAGCTGAACAAATACATGGATAGTTTAGAGGCACACGCAGGGATACGAGTATTGCTTCAAAAATTATAACTACTAGAGATACGGCTATTGGAAACGCGAGTCCTTGTTCATTTTTTGATATTTTCCGTTCTAATCAAAGAAAAGAACATATAAATAAAACCACGACTGACCAGCAGAGAGGCTCGTTGTGTCAAAGGAGCTCTGGGTAGCGTTGACTTCAGAAAAAGAGCACATGGTGATGGGACACGTAGTGACTTGGCAACATGGATCATCAGGCAGGGCTGATGTTGCTCCTGCCCGCATCCGAAACGGGGAGCACCAGGAGCAGAGCAGGTCTGTCCCACGCAGACACGTGTTCAGGTCTCGCGAGCGGCATCTCCACCAGCTTTTCCAAAGAGCCGCAGCGCAAGATGGAGCCGGTGACTCCATGTGGGCAAAGCCCCTTACGGCTCCTCGGTCTGTAAGAGCTGGATTTGCAAAGGCACTGCACAAAGGTGGCTTCGGCTGAAGCGCCTGGGAGCACCGGCTGTTCAGCACCTCAGACCCTTCCTTTTCGGCGCTATTTAAAAGGTTAATTACTCACAGCAGGTGGGATGAATGTAACCAGAGTGATCACCCCCCTCCCTGGCCAAAGAGGGGACGAGCTGCCCCTATAAAGTGCCCCATCCCCAGCTGATCACCACCTACATGACCACTTAACTCCTCCAGCACCTCCTCGAGGACTAAAGCCCGGCCTCTCCGGGTGCCACCATCCCTTTTCCTGGCCTGTGGTTGTTATTTCAGGCTCTGCTGCTGATGGCTGAGCTCTGGTGAGCCCCTTGGTGCTCGGCAGTGCCTGGCTGGCATGCAGCTACCCGGATGACCAGCTTGGAAGCAAGGCAGCACTAAACTTTGCCTCTTGTTTTTTCTCCTCCTGCTCCCATCCTCTCTCTTCGCCAAGGCAGGATGGAGGAAATGAATGAAACACTGTGGGGAACGCTACCATCTCCCCCAAAACTGGAATCAAAGCCAACGCCAAAGCTTCTGGAGAGGCCAGTCTTGACCCAGCCTCTAGGTCTCACTCCTCTGATGGTGCAGACCTGGGTGGCACCATCCTAGGTTGACACCGTGGCAAAGTGGAGGGGAAGGGAGACCCGACCACTCCCACCTTCCATCAGAAAACCACTTGAGCATGTGACCGATCATGAGCAGGTCCTCTCCTCCCACCGGCTTCAACCCTTCCCCTCACTGTCCCCTGCTCAAGGGCACAGACTGCGACCCGGCCTCCTGCTGCTGAGACTCAGCCTTTCCTTCCTCGCTCTGCCCCCACCAAACACCACAGCAAGGCCCCACACTCCCCAGCCTGAAAACCCGAAGTATGAGCACAGGTATCAAAGCAGAAAAATGAGCCCACAAAATGTACGAATGAACTAATAAGTGGTGATGACAGAAAAATGAAGAGCAAAACCTGCTGAAAAACCACTGAAAAAATGGCTGGGTTTCGTTTTCAGCCGTTTCTGGGAATGGACCAAGCTTCAGTTTAAGATTTTTCAATACCTATCTCCATGAAATTGCTCTGCTGCCCCACGCTTCCCCACGCTGAACTTTTCCCATTCAGCCAAAAGTTAAACACGGGGCATCCGCCAGCCTGCGGTGTGCTCCGTCCCACCACCACGTAAATCAGGCTCCTCTCCAGCGTGGTAAATTCAGGGGGGGTGCTCGAATACCAGTGCCAGTAAGAGGAAAAAGCAGCCGCATGGGCTACACATGCCTTGAGGTGTAAGGCTGCAAAACATCCTTCAAGATGGAGGGTGGGGTCGTGGGCCAGTGGGTTACCAGGAGTTCCAAATTTTGGTCGTTTTTCAAAGGTCCAGAACACTTGCTGATAGGGCACAACTGATTGTCACAGACATCTTTGCACATCTCGCAACACGCTGTGCTGGGAACAGAGAGCCTGAATGCAGCTGGTTTTGCCATGGAAGACATAAACCAGCTTACAACAAAATTCAGTGTGTCGCAAAGACCAGCCAGGTGGAACATCTCGTTCTTTTACCAGCCATTAATTCAAAGGCAGGAGAGGCAGAAAAACGCTCCCCCCACCTGACCATCAGCAACACCCCGTCCATGAGGCCGCTACCCCCCAACTCCTCTCCCTGACATGCCTTTGTGGAGGACACGGTCCCGGTGGTGAGCACAGCACCGCACTCTGCTTTTGCCACCCAGCAGCCCCATTCACACCTCACATAAAGGGACCCCCGGTGCTCAGGAAGCTGCTCTGATGCCAGTGGTTCACACATGGTCTCTCCATCTGCTGGTCGTGGCGGGTTTAAAGAACCATTCCACCCTCAAAGAGCAGGCTCGATTTTGCCCATGTGGGTTTTCCTGCCCATTCACCTCCCCAGAGAGCGATGTGAAGAGTGAAAAATTCACACCGCAACTCTGGTTTCACCCAGGACAGGGGACACAGCAAGTGATTTGGTGGAGCTGCTCAACCAAGGTCCATGCGACAGTCCTTCAGTCCGACTCTCCTTCAAATCCAGCGGCACAGCCCCGTTTTGGGCACCAGCCCCTGTGCCATACTCAGACTCTCACTGCCGTCACCCCACGCAGGTTTTTTCGCCCCAGCACAGACAAAAGAGAAGGCACTTGTATTTCAGGACTCACTACGTGCTCAGCAGGAAACCGTGACATTTCCCACCAGGTTTACTCCAACATATGAGCTGGTCAGTGGATTGGTGTTTATGACATATCTGTCACATCAATGTATGCCATGTGTTTTTCGACGGGAATAAAAGTAGATGCTGCTATCGCAGACAAGCACGTCAAGCTGAAGCTCATGGCAAAATTCCTGTTAAGTGTGAGGAGCAAAGCCACAGGTCCCACCAGCGCCCCAAGGTGCTCCGCTCTATCATCTGCCCAGCTGTAGCCCCATGGGACCTGCATCCCCAGGGCGTCCTGAGTGATGCCCCGGCATCTCCCACCTCTTCCCTGCGAGGGGCCGTGCTGCCAACAGCGGTGCGTGTGGCTGCTGTGACGTGGGGGCCAGCACGGGTGACTCTCCCCCAACACACACTTCTGGGCTTGTGGGAGAAGGACCCAAAACTGCCAACAGTAAAAGGAGCCGCAACGGGAGGGTGGCCGACAAAGCACTGCAGACCTACCCAGTTTTCTCCAGTAGCAAGAGCTGTGGAATCAAGACGTGAGTTAAAATCCACATGGTGCAAACAGACGCAGAATTAGCTGGTCCTCGGACTCGAGCAGATGGCTCAAGGCTTGGGGTTTGCTTTTAATGGGAAGCGGTGCCTTTCCAGTCTTTTCCTTATGGGTACGCAAAGCATCAGCAAACAGCCAGAGAGGACATGGCTCCATCGGCCAGTGCTGACCAGAAGTAAAGCTGCTGGGATCAGTGCAGCTGTGCCAGGGCCAAGCTGCCTTTTCCGTATGAAAATCCTTCTCCCTACCAGAGGATAACTCATTTCCCTTCTACCATTGGATCTGAAGTATGATGTAAATGAAAAAAAAAAAAAAGGATAAAATCTGTGTTTCCTGGGAATTATTTCTAGGCCACAGGCACCCCTGGTCATCAGGCAGTTAAACTGCGCATAAAGCCATTTTGCTTCTGACTGACCCTGCTCTGGGACTCCACCGGACAGGGGGGCTCAGGACACACAGCGCAGGCAGTGGTTTAAGCACAGGCTTTAGTTTTATAGAGCTCAAGGAGCCCAAGGCAAGACACGCACACCGCCCCCACTCCTGTCCCGATCGCCTGTGCTTCCCTGAATGGCAGCCCCAGCACTTCCCAGTCAAATGGGATCGCTCCGCGAGTTTCCCTGCTCCCGCGCAATTACGATCCCATGTATTGGGGAGGGAACCAGTTAAGCACAGATGCACAGTCCTTTTCAAATGCTTAATATTTCTAGCTTCACTGTAATTATATCCTGCACATAAAAATGGTGCTGAAGGTCAAACAAATCCTCCAGGAGAATATACTCTGCATGGAAACTGTTGGGGTTTTTTTTAACTGGAAAGGTTGTATAAATACTGCAGATTGAGAACCTATAATTACCCATTAAAATCACTCTGAGCCTACTGAATTCACATTTGTCCATGTTCAACCTCTAGCCTCCTATTTATAATGCTTATATATGTGCCCAAAAATCAGCTCGGGCAAGAGGCGACTGATCAGAAATACACTTTTCCTGGACCGTTTCTGTGGCGTTAGGGGGTGACGCTCCGCGGAGGACCAGCTCCGGGGCTGGGGCGCTGGGCTGGGCTGGGCCACCGCCATCCTGCAGCTGGTTTACTCCTCCGTGCCCCTTGCAGATGCATCCCCACGTCGCTCCCCAACACGGCCGGGCTGCAGCATCTCGGCCCTGGGAACCTCCCTGCCCGGGAAAGGCTTTCCCCTCCCCACCAGGGGCTCAGCACCTCTGTTTGCAATGGCTCCGACGACGCCATCCCGAGCCTTATCCCACTGTTTGGGTGCAATCTCTGAATCGGCACGGGGACAGAGAGGCAAGCCCTTGCTGCCAGCACGTGGGGATGAGAGTCCACCCTCATAAGGGAGGATGGGCGGCTTTTGCTCTGGAAATACTCCTCCGGGAGCAGTGACGAACGTGACGGCCGAGTGAAGCGGCCAACACACTTGCCCAGGGTGGCAGCAGCAGAGTTACCCACCAAGAGCCCCTGCCCTGCTCCCCTCCAGCCTCGTCCTGCTCATACGCATCCCCCCAGAGCAGCCCCAGGCAGGAACCTGCCCTCCTCTGTCCCCTTAGGCAAGCAGAAAGAGGATCCAACACCATCCTTCGCCCTCCTGTTCTCCTCTGGTGGTTGTTTGCCCAGGAAGGGAATGGATGCTCTCTTGAAAGAGCAGCTGGCATGGCGGTGTCACCATGGGTGTGAACGCAAAGGGCCACGCCGCCACTGGCCTCACACCAGGGGGACGAAGTTTGCTCTCCCACCAAACACAGAATCATGGAATCACAGAACAGTCTGGGTTGGAAGGGACCTTTAAAGGTCATCTAGTCCAACCCCCCTGCAATGAGCAGGGACATCTTCAACTACATCAGGTTCCTCAGAGCCCCGTCCAACCTGACCTGGAATGTTTCCAGGGATGGGGCACCTACCGCCTCTCTGGGAAACCTGGGACAGTGTTTCACCACCCTCATTGTAAATAGTTTCTTCCTTATATCCAGTCTAAATCCTCCCTCTTTTAGGTTAAAACCATTACCCCTTGTCCTATCGCAATAGGCCCTGCTAAAAAGTTTGTCCCCATCTTTCCTGTAGGCCCCCTTTAAGTCCTGAGAGGTACCTGCAGCCGGGAGAGCCAGGACTGGTTCCCACATGGGCAAAATCATGGACGGCATCGCTGCCAGCAGCAGCCTCTGCGGTCTCCCCGAATTTTCCCCCTCCTCGTTTATCACAGTCATCCAGGCTACGAAACTGCGGCAACGGAGCCACGGCTTTTCTCGCCAGGGCCAGCGAAGCCACCATGGGGCTCAGGGCAGAGCCCCAGCAGCAGGGTCAGGGAAAGCATCGCGAGACCCAACCCGTCACCCTGCTCTCCATCGGCAACCTCCAGACCCGAGGTGACATCCATCTGTCTGTCTGTCCCCTGCGGCTTGGCTGAACAAGAGCCACAAGAACTGGGGGTCGCTGGCATCGGCACCCCCTCGGACACGGTCCCACAGAAGCAGGTCTCAGGCCACCCACTCAGCCAAGGCTCACAAGAGCCACCAGCCAGTGGGGCGCTGCCAGGAGCTATATATATCTTGCCTGGATTTGAACTGCCCACGAACCTCCATCACAAATATTTTGGAGGAAGGGGAGGGGGTAAAAGAAACGAAAACATTAAAAAAATGGTCTCAGCAGTGAGAAAAACTACCAAGCAACCAACGGCGATTGAAAAATTAGGTACTTCGAAAGCTTGGTAACTTTAGAACTGAGGCGGTGTTTCCAGGGCAAGCTGCTCCAAGCACTGCTGGTGCCAACCTCCTTCCCCAAACCGCCTGCGCTAAAGCCAAAGGGCAGGGGAAAGACGCAAGCCCTCCTGACCACCTGCTACTCGCCCCTTGGTCCCCCCCAAATGCTGACAGTGAGAAAACCCACCAGCACGGACCTCATTCTTCCTCTCCCCCACTAACCTCCATCTCTGACCATCCCCCTGGCTATGGGTACATCATGCTGAATATATATTTACATTCATGCTGAGGTAGGGAGATGGATTTTCCTCCCAGATACGTGGATGTAAAGCCAGAGGAGCTCCACGGGTGTCAAGAGGGTTAACATGAGCCTTATGGGTACCACACTCGCTCCTCTGAGATGCCACCAGGCGCAGCCTGAGGATGCAGAGCCGACCTCAGCAGGGCGAGGATGGAGCGAGGCTGGGGGGCTTTAGCCCCGTGGATATATCGCCGTTATTGATGTGCACGGCTTACTCCCTGCTGATGTTCTATTTTCTTGGGGGGAGAGGGCTGTCAGATCCTAAAGGAGACTTTCCTGACCTTTGAAATCATTTGGATCTTGGTAGAGCTCTTCAGGGGGACCCCCGCTCTGCCCTGGCTCAGCTCAGCCCTCCCCAGCAGAACATCCCTGCGATGGAGGACAACTGGCTTTATACAGAAAAAAACCCCATGTTTTCCAGCAGGGATTTATCTCCCACAAAAGCAAACTACCGTCAGTAATGAGCACTGATGTTTACAGGCCAACACCTTGACCGCCAGCAAAAAACAAACTATCAAAAGCAAAATCTGTGCAAATACATCTCTGGTCTAAGCCAACCCAGCTACGGAGCCAAAGTTTGCTACCAAATGCCACCGAGGTGCAGCAAAGACACTTCCCAGCATCCAAAACATGCCTTGGCGCGGGTGCAAGGCTTCTCTGATTTAAAGGCACAATTTACACTCAGCTCCTGAGTTACTAAAATCTGGTAGCCCTTTCAGCAGGGGCCAAAGCACCCCGTTATACGGTTATACGTTGCAGTCTCCGCGGGTGGCATTCAGCCGTTTGCATGGGAAATGTCTGTTCCTGGCGGATCCGGGTTCCCTTAAAGGAGCCGGGAGAGGCAGGCGCTCCGGGGATGGAGCTCGCTGGGAAATCGGTGCCAAAGGAAGGTAGGGTGGAGCTTAGGGCTTTTATAGAGGTTATTTGGAAAAAGAAGAACCTGAGCGAAATGGCTCTTCCCCGGGGAACTCCAGACCTTCGCTTCTCTCCAGACACACTGGGGACAGCTGTGTGACCCAGGTCCGGTGCCGGGTGCCCAGTGTGCCTTAGAAATGGGGTTTTGTGCTGGAAAAGGAGGGTACCCACTGGCCAGTGGCTCCTGCAGGGCATCGGCAAAGGGTGGCAGAGCCCACGCCAGCGCGTCAGACCACGCAGAGCCAGGGCATGCCCAGCTANACCATCTTTCCCGCCCCCAACAGCACCCACCGATCTCTGCACCGCAAACAGGCCTGGACCAAATGATTTCAACCTCCCATGGCCACGGGTTCCCCACCCCCCGCAATTCAGGGGGATCCCTCGTTTTCCCCCCACAAACCCAGGACAGAGATTTGAAGGCAACCAGAGAAACTCCTTGAACGTAAAGAAAAGAGCGATCACACC